>JAODAL010005715.1:0-140595 GCA_025379985.1 Phyllomedusa bahiana | reverse complement strand
TAAAAGGAAGGGGCTTCCGGCGTATGACGGGCAGCCCTGAGTAAGGGTCACAACCTGAAACACCTAAGTTTATCCCCGGGAAACTTTGAAAAAACCAAATCAAAGGTCTCGTTTTTTTTGCCATGTTAATGAGGATATTTTAAATGGATTAATAAATCTTTGGAAACTTTATTGCATCATTCCATTTGCCTCACATCTTGTCTGGAAGCGCTTTTCCCGTGATTTTTGTAAATCTCTTTGGGGGGGGGGCAGAGGAAAACTAATTTTTCCTTATACGGCCAATGCTTTTAAAAAGTGCCTTTAAAAAAATGCGTTAAAAATAAAAACAAAAAAATACTACTAGGATTGCAGTATTTTCTTTGCTCTGTCTTCCAAAAAACAGATTTAAAAGCGATCAAAAAGCCCCCCGAAAATGATACCAAATAAACATTTCAACTCACCCCCGAAAAAACAACCGCCCCCAAGTTATGTAGACGAAAAAAAAAAGTTAGGGCTCTCAAACTATGGGTGCAAAAGCGTGTTATCCATACATGCCAACTCCCCCCGTTTTTGGGGGTGGGTCCCGCTTTTTGGGGGTCCCCTCCCGCCCTCCCCCCGGGGATTGGCTTTCCCCTTCCCCCCCCAGCGGGCGGCGGGGCCCCTTTAAATTTTAACGCGGCCAAGAGTATGCTGGTGCCTCCCTTTTTCCCCGCCGGACCGGTCCTACGGGGCGGGTAAGGCCCCCCGGGCAGCCACTCACCCCCGGCGGTCTACTGTGCGGGGGGGTTAGGGCTCGCTCCCCCCCCCTCCTTCCCTGTATGTCGGCGCCGGTGGTGCGCCGACATACAGGCAGGGGCCCAGGGGGAAGTGACGCGGGGGGGCTCTCTCACTTCCCCCTGCCCGCTGAGGAGATCGTCAGGCTGGCCCCCGGCTGCAGGAGCCGGGTAAGGAAAGGGGATTTTATTATTTTATTTTTATTACTTTGGGGTCACTACCGGCTAACAGAGAGGGCAACTACCGCTAACAGAGGGGGCACTACCTGGCTAAAGAGGGGGGGCACAACCGGGCAAAAAGGGGGGGCACTACCTGGCAACAAAGGGGGGGGCACAACCTGGCTAACAGATGGGGGACACCGGCAAAGATGGGGGCACAACCTGGCAACCAATGGGGGCACTACCGCTAACAGATGGGCACTACCTGGCTAACAGATGGGGCACTACCTGGCTAACAAAGGGGGGCACCTACCTGGCTAACAAACGGGCCACCTACCTGGCTAAAAAAGGGGGGGGCACTACCTGGCTACAAATTTGGCTCTACCGGGCTCAAGGGGGCACTACTTGGCTACAAGGGGCACAAAAACCGGCCTGTAAGGGGCACTACCGGGTTATGGGGGGGCTACTACCTGGCTATAAGGGCATCACCGGGGCTTTTTTCCCAAAAGCCTTATGCAGTTAGGTGGAGTGGGTGTGGGGTTTTTTTAAGGGGCGTGCATACCGACAAGATGGGCGGGGCCAGGGAAAAATTTTTCCGCACGCGCAAAAGCCGGGCCCCCCACTAATTTTTCCTGCTTTTTTTATTTTCAAATTGGCAATTGGTTTTTAACCCTTTTGAATCAAAGTTTTTAAAATTTTGTAAAAACAAAAAACTAGAAAACTACAAATTGGGTATCAAGTAATCATACGACCCACGGTAAAGCTACATTTCATTTCACCATACTACCCCTGTAAAAAATTAAAATATAAAACACTACCAAGATTGCTGTATTTTATTCAAAACACACAAAAACCTTGATAAAAGGGGATAAACGCAACATATGGATTCCAGAATGGTGCCAATAAAAAACTCATCCTGCAAAAAACAAGCCCTAGTCACTCATAACAGAAAAATAAAAAAGATATGGCTATGAGACTAGTATAACATAAAAATGCAATTTTTTACAAATGCATTTAAAACATGAAAAACTATATAAAATTTTTAAAAAATTGAATTGAATCGACCCAAAGTAAAGTTGTCCTGTCATGAATACAGCATGGCGAATGTAGTAAAAATGTCGGAACTAAGGTTTTTTCCCCTATTTTCATGGCCCAGTGCTAAAAAAAAAAATGGAACACCTGTGTGCTCAAAATGCACAATACACCCCTATATGAGATCCCTGAGGGGTGTTGAATCCAAGATGGGGTGAATTCTGGAAGCTCGCATCTGTTCTGGTACTTTGGGGGCTTTGTAAATGCTTGGGGTACCAACAAAGTTAGTCTTGGCGCTGTTGTCCAGCAAGTCATCCAAGCATTATATGGCAATGCCCCACAGTGACATGTGGCATCATTGGCAGTGTGGTTTGGACCTAGATATGGCCTATGGGCATGTCCACCGGTTTGCGGCCGGTTTTTCAGATGGTGTGCGGTTTTGCAAACCGTCTGAAAAACCGGCTGCAAACTAACACACTGGGCCGCTATGGAAAACCTGTGCCTCCCAAAAAACCATTGTGCACGTTCATTATTCCGTCTGGTTTTCGGACGGTTTATGAACATCGCAATGTGAAGGGGGGGCTTTTCTCCGCTAACCGCGGAGAAAAGCCGTCCCCCAGCAGCCGTGGGGCAGGCACTAAAACAGGACAAATACCAGTCGGATAAACCGACCGGTATTTGTCCTGTGCCGTGGGGATGAGCCCTAGGAGTTAGGGTCCAAAAGCTTGACTCTATACCTCTCGTGCACATTTGCCTGTGTTTGACATTGGTAAGAATGTCCTGTACAAAAAAAACCCCACAATTGTGCTTTGTTTCACCAAATTCAATTTGAAAGAAAGCAAAAAACAACAGAAGATTGCAGGACTCTATACAGGAAGTGCGTGATGACAAACTCTGTAATCAGTAATGGGCACCGTGCTTTATTCCACAAAAGCGCAGAGATGTAATCACATCCCCTCTGCTTATTTTCCTGGTAAATTTGTGGTAAGCTGCATGAATCATGCCAATTACAGCTGATGGCCGATCCTTTAAACTACAGGACTTGTTTTATGATTACCTCTGTTTCCAGACTGCACTGTAAAATGTACCAAACTCTTACAGTACGCCGGATGAACACCAGCCCCACAACATATTATTTGCATCTAATGAGTGGTTTTCATGCATTTCTGCAAACATAGTGTATATGAGGTCTTCTACTGGCTTGTGGATGCTTCTTTTGACCTGCATGTGGCTACAGTATGTTCTGGTTTGCCAGTCCCAACAGATGCAAATCATTTATGTTGTGTTTTACATAATTGTGCTGGATGCACTGAACTACAGCGCAGAGTTTTTACACAATGAATTTTAAATCTGCGGTTTGGACAACAAGAAATGGACATCAACTGTGACGCTGAAGAGCCCCATCTCAATGGGGTTTATAGGGGTTTTGCCATGAAGGAAAATTGACGTGGGAAGATTAAAAAATAATTTTTTTTTACTATTTATCATTATTAAAAATTCTCTACCATTTTTGTTTTAGCAGCTAACTTAGTGATCCATAGTGTAGAGCTCATCTCCAGGGGATGTGATGAGGGTTAGTGCTCCTCAGTAACATCACCTCTTCTCTCAGACAGCTACTGTCAGTTTATTCCCTGCCTAGTCATCACATACACTCAGTGCTGAGCGAGTGTTCAACCCATATGCTGTCATTCTACTCCTGTCCTCTGTAGTCCTTAATAATAATAATAAGTCCAACAGTACAAATAAATGAAAAGAAAAAAAGAAACATCTATCAGGTCTGTGTATTGACACACACAAAAAAAAAATCTATATTCGGCTCATGCAGGGATTTGAACTTAGAACCCCTATGTTTAAAGACAGAAGTGCTAATCACTCAGCTACATTGTAGCTACTCACAGCTCTTTACATAAAAAGACCTTTATTTTACTATATTGAGCACACTGTGGTGAAAGGCATGGTAATGTCAGCCTGTTGGGTCACATGATATGCAGTTAAAAAAAAAAAATCACACATGCCCCTCCTTTGACCACACTGAAAACTGTAGCTGCACAAAACAGGCATAGAATGCCTTAGTGGCACAACCCCTTTATCCAAATCCAAACTTCCTTTGAAAAGCTAAAATCTGCGTCAGAAATCCGAGAGTATTGCCTTGAATTTCTGCCAAGTACTCCATCTGGAAAAAGCCAATGTTTTAACATGGCCTAAAATGTATGGCCTCCACTGCCCAGCTACTATCAGCCCACCTGCTCAATCCCAGAATTGGTGATCCCTGATTTTCTGCTCCACGTTGTGTATTTATTTACTAGGTTATGCTGGGACTTGTAGTACCTGAATATTCCACTCTGGAATTATTGATGACTAGTTATTGCCTGGACTTCTGGTACTTCCCTTCTTCAGATATCATAATCCATTTGTAGATTATGAGGGTATAATGCGATTTATTATTTTGTCTTTTTAACAGTTCACCCCAGTACAGCCTATAAATTAAGACAAAAGTGCTCTAGCATGCATTTTGGATGTACATATAAATTACAGTGAATTTTGATTGCTCCCGATGGCAGGCTGGGCCATACTTGTAATGCAAAAAAATAAACGGAAGGCAGCACTTCAAAAAATAGGAAATTTATTTACCCAACAGCAGCAAGGTTTCGGTTCTGAACAGAACCTTTCTCAAGCTTGAGAATCGAAACGTTGCTGCTGTTGGGTAAATAAATTTCCTATTTTTGGTACTCCTTTTGACCGTGATCCAGGTCTTGTTGGCGTGCACTCTATAGATTTTTTTTTAGTTTTTGGGTTCTTACTTATGCTGCTGAAGTATATTTTTTGACTATACTTGTAATACAATCCTCTATCTAGGAAAGCGAGTTGATGGCGGGGGATGGATTCATGTTCCACGTTGAAACTCTGCTTTTGTCTGTAAATTTGATAGCCGTGATCATTCCAGTAACAACTGCCCTTAAAGAAGTCTTCCGAGAGTTGTAAAAGCTTGTTTGTCTCATGTGGGCATGACTAAAATTAGATGGTAAGGTTCATACTTCCCTCCCTTACCCCCCTATTCAGCCGGGGCACCTGTCCCATACAACTCGGTAGCAGTGACAATACTAAAATCACATTGCTCTGTTTACACCGAACACGCGGTCATTGTGTTCTTGGCCACAGAATACACTTCGTTGGGTGAAATGATTCCCTTTTACAGGTCATAGAAGGTTAACAGTCAGTCACAGCCTGTGATTGGCTGTACCTGTCACGTGAAAAATGACTGTTCACTTTCATTACCGGAATGAACAGATCGGGCTCCACGGCTGAAATGGGGCGTCCGGGAGGTAAGTATGAACCTTTCCTTCTATTTTTAATCAAACAAACAAACTTTTATAACTCTCAGAACATCCCTTTAGAATACAATATTCTTAACACACATATATGTCTTTCCTGGGACTTTGTATCTTGAATCCATACTCTCCACTGGCTATCAGCACTGGACAATCCAACCATTATCATGAAACCTCTGTATTAGTGAGGTGCATGCAATGACTGACGGTCTAGTAGCCTCTCTACAGTACAGTGCGGTACTACATGTTCTGTCCTGCGGTTTACATGTAACAGGAGGCACGGCTCCTTTGGGCACCAGGTGATGGGGGCTCCATTTCCTTTTTCTGGTACATTGTGTAAAAAATACATGACCCCCAGGGCAACTCTGAGTCTGCGCGTCCTGCCCTCCACCAACCTTCCTTCCTTTGTTCCTAACCCAACCTCCCTACTGTGGCCCCCCCAGTAATGACACGACACACCTGTTTGGATTGAATTGGCCACAGCAGCCGTTTTATTAACAAAATACACATAAATATAAAACAACCAGTATAAATATAATATAGATCTGTAAACCGGTATATAAATATATATATGTAAACGTATACATCCACGTATAAATAATCTGACTCTAACCGTGCCTCTCCATATACATATATATATCTATATACAACCACATAAATAACCCAAACAACTCTTTCAACCAACCAGTACCAAATATGGGGCCGGGGTCCTTGGAGTCCCAAAACCGACCCGGCGACCAAATCCCCGAAGGGACAAACCACCATTTGCCCCCAGCCGTACTCCACTGGCTCGGAGGCCCAAAAGCCATACTCTATGGCTCCTCAATTTTGCTCCCCAGGGATAACACCCCGAAAGAGCCCACCTTCGCCGGGCCGTCCAAGTTACCCAAACTCTGAGGGAATCCTACCCCGAAGGACTCCCTCACCAATTTTCTCCACCACTCCAAGAACCTCGACCGCCACCGCGAGCCTGCCTTGACCCCTCATGCACGCGAGACCCCCACCAAAGCTCTTGCCCTCTCAATGCCCTCTTGAAGACCCATAGGTCCAATCCAACCGCCGTCAGATGAACCCCATCCGCTCTCCAAAAATTCCCCTCGCCTGCTTCCAACTCGAGGTGCCGCACGAACACACCCCCAATTCGTGCCACAAAACCAGCCACTGACCTGTTCGCCTTCACCCGGGCCTTATTCAGACTACCCACTGACCTGGCCCCCCGCCAATGATGCCGGAACACCATGTCCGACCACACAATGACCAGCCTGGGAAAAGACGACCACAACCGCAACAGGTCATATTTGATATTTTTTACCAACTCGCGAGACGGAAGGGAGCCCAAATCATTACCCCCGGCATGCAACACCAGGACATCCGGGGGTCTATCCAGTGCGGCATACCGCAAAAATTCCGGCACCACCCCCAGCCACCTCATACCGCGCCGTCCTATCCACCGAATCACCGCCACGTCGCGTGTAAAAAAAACGAGCTGCCGCCCATCCGGCCACACGTCCACTCTATCCGCGCCCCAGTAGACATAAGAATGTCCCAGGATCCAGACCAGGCAAGGTGAACGAACTACAATAAAACAGAAACACGAAACGTACGGCAAGACTAAGGAAATAAACAGACAACCCCGCCACTCCTAACACCTTCCCCCAACAATCAACTGGGGGCGCACATATAACCGGAACCGGTCAGATTCCCATCTTCCAATCCTGCGGACCAACTCAGGGCGAAGCCACCATCCCGCCGCCTCTGTTGCCGCCCCTATGCGGAACGAGTGCGGGGCGAACTCACCGGGCTCCAGTCCCAATGCCCCCAAGCAGCGCCTGAACACCGCTGCAAATTGAAAGCGAGACAGAAAGAACCATCCTGGTGCACCAGTAGAGGCCCACCAACTGCTCTGCACAATTCCCGAAAAGCCCGCAAACATGCCAGAGGGCACATCAAAGCCCCGGGAATCCCCCTCAACCGTACCCGTTGGCCCCTACCCTCCTGATCCGTTTTTGACCGCCGGATCCAAAACACCACCTCACCATCGTGTTCCCACACGTCCGCGGCCTGCAAGCCACCCCCTTTTGAACGACTCGGGGAAACCAGCTCCCCCACCCTCAACGCCCCGAAAAATGCCAGCGAGAAGGCCAGGCGAAATAAAGCCACCTCATACTCCGAGGCCGCCACTGACTGCACCCACCCCCCAACCTTTCCAACAATGCGAACACAACGGGGCGACGCGAATCCCTGGTCCCCCTCCCACGCCCGTAACCACGCAAGGCCCGAGAAATAACAAAATCCTTGGTCAAGTCCCTCCTCCTTCTCCACTTAAAACCAAATGCTAAGCCCGCCATAAACCTGCGTACCTTCGCAGTCGACCACCCCAGCCTCTCCATGTGAACCATCACGCATAACAGCCCCCCCACTACATCCTCCTCCGCCGTAACCGGACCAAAACCTGCCAGCCCTGCCGCCCACACCACTCAGGCCCTCTCGTAAGCCAACCGGGACCCACCTGAACGGGAAGCCCGGATCAAAAGGTCGGCGTCTCGGAGGCCGCGCTCCACAGATGACTGGGGCATTCCTCTACCGCGTCCGCCGCCGACGGCGCCAGCTTCCTGAACCGCTCCCACTGTAATCGAGAAAGAGAATCAGCCACCACGTTAAGCACCCCCGGAACATGCTCCGCCACCACCCAGGAATTCAATTCCAAACACCGCAAAACCAACAACCGGAGGCGAAGATGCCGACAAGTTGTTGATGGCCTGTACCACTCCCAAGTTGTCACAATGGAACCGAACCTTCTGATCCCGCACCCGATCCCCCCACAGCTCAACCGCCACCACGATGGGAAAGAGTTCGAGGAACGCCAAATTCCGCACCAAAGGAGAGTCCGTCCACTCTGCCGGCCACGGGGCCGCACACCAGCTGTCCCCGCAAATGGCCCCAAAACCCGTGCTGCCTGACGCATCGG
This sequence comes from Phyllomedusa bahiana, assembly GCA_025379985.1. NCBI lineage: Eukaryota > Metazoa > Chordata > Amphibia > Anura > Hylidae > Phyllomedusa > Phyllomedusa bahiana. The sequence goes on along the minus strand of JAODAL010005715.1, from coordinate 132,355 downwards.
TAAAGATGTCCACCTCCCGATTGGAGACCTCCCTCCCCAAAATGAGGGACCTGCCATTATACTTTTCCAAAAATGACCCCCACACTGCCAGGTCTTCCCTGTGTTCACGGTTCAACCGCACAAAGTGGTGCGGCTTCTCAATCCCCGCCGTAGCCCTCGCCAAACGCCTACAGAATACCCTACCCATGGGCAAAATCCTACAGGCAAAGTTCAGTTTGCCGAGCAAGGACTGCAACTCCTGCAACGGTATCTTCCTTAACCGTCCAACCCTCTGTACCTCTCCTTTCAACGCCCTAAGTTTATCCTCTGGCAACCTACACTCCATTGCCACCGAGTCAATACAGATTCCCAAAAAACTCAAACAGGAAGCTGGGCCCTCCGTCTTCCCCGCCGCCAGCGGAACCCCAAACCGCTCCGCCACCCAATACAATGCCTGCAGCAGCGACCCGCAAATCGGGGAACCAGCGGGCCCAACACAAAGAAAATCATTCAAGTAATGAATGATGGAATTCAACCCTGCAACATCCCTGACTACCCACTCCAAAAAAGAACTGAACGCCTCAAAATACGCGCATGACAACGAACAACCCATCGGGAGGCACCAATCCACGTAGAACTGTCCTTCCCAGTAACACCCCAACAAACGCACGCTCTCCGCATGCACCGGCAGCAGCCTGAAAGCCGATTCAATGTCGGCCTTTGCCATCAAGGAACCCGCTCCAAACCGCTGCACCAAAGCCACCGCCTCATCAAATGATGTGTACACCACTGAACACAACTCCGGTGCTATGCCATCATTGACCGAGCTCCCTTTGGGAAACAATAAATGGTGGATAAGCCGGAATTTATTCGGCTCCTTCTTCGGAACCACACCCAAAGGTGAAACCACCAAATCTGGAAAAGGTGGCACCGTAAAAGGACCCGACATTCTCCCCAACACCAATTCCTTCCCCAACTTCTCTGCTACTACAGTCGGGTGCTAATGGGCCGACCGTAAATTTTCAGCGAAAAAGGCACCCAATGCACTGGGGGGGAATCTTAAAACCTTCCGAAAAACCTTTCCATAACAATTCCGCCGCTGCCCGATCACTAAATCTGGCCAGAAACGGCTCCATCTCTCGCAGTTTCACCGGCTTCGCCCTCTTGGCTACCACCGGCCCTGCCCTTACCCCGCCCCTTTTTAAAACACCGGGAGACAGGGTGCGAGGTCGCCCCACAAAATGAGCAGATGTGTTTGAATTTACATCCTGCTCCAAACTTACACTGTCCGCTATTGAATTGCCAGCAGGCCCCTTTTTGCCCACCAGCTTGAGATCCTCCTCCAGACCCCCCGGCATTACCCCCTTGGCCGGCTGCACCGGCCCCCCCTGAAAGGGCAACCCGAATTTAGTCGGGGCCATAACTTTCAACCAAAGCCCTATATCCTTATGGTCCCACCGAATGGACGGGCCGCCTTCCGTTGGCGAAATTGCTCATCATATCGCAACCACGCCAACCCCCCATACGCCCGATGCGCCTCCCCAATCGCATCCATGTAACAAAACAACGCCGAACAATTTTCCGCCGCCGTCTCCCCAATTACGCTTGCCAATATGGCAAACGCTTGCAGCCAATTAGTAAACGTCTGAGGGAGCAGGCGCCACCGCCGCTTTTCCTCCTCCTTTTTCTTACTCTCCTCCTTTTTTCCCTTGTCAAGATTAAATTTCTCCAGCGGGAGAAGAGAAAAGATTTCAATGTATTCATCTTTCCATAACTTCTCCCGCACCTCCTGCTTCAAATGCGCTCCCAGCGGCACTTCGAAGCAGACGTAGACCTCCCCTTTCGCCTTATCATCCAATCGCATGCTATCCTGCTGCTCCTTCTCCTTCTGCACAGACACCGTAACCCCACCCCTATGCGCCCCGTGCTCCGGTCCCGCCGCTGCAGGAACTCCCGCTCCTGCCAGAGGCCTTGCCTCCAACTGTTGTGGGGGTACCCACGCTCCAATCGGGGTCGGGACTGCCTCCCACTCTCTAACCGAGCCAGCAACGCCCGAACCGCATCTGCTAACCCGCTGTCCTCCCTAGGCTCCCCTGACACCCCGCCACTCACCCGGCCATCCTGGCCCTGAGTGAGCCCTGCGCTCGCTACGCTACCACCCGGGGACTGCAATATAGGGGGAAACGAACACGACAAGGACATAAACTCACCAGGCTGCGTGGGGGCTGTCGACCCACCAGCCGTTCCCCTGGGTTCGCGAGAGACGTCCATCTGAAGCATTCGATCCACCGCTGCTGTCCGGCGGCCCGGGTCCAGGCTGTCAAACCCCAACAGGGGGAGGCCGACCTGCGCAGGCCGAGGGTCCTGAGGCGACGAGCTCCATGCCTCCGCCGACGTCCTGGATGCTCCTTGAGATACGCCGTCTGGGCCGACAGCATGCCGCCCGCTGAGCCCTCCCGGCCCACCGACTCCCTCGTCGTCCTCACCGCGTCTCCCGACCGTCCTCCGACGCCGGGTGGCCCCCCCGACCGGAGCCTCGCCAGCAGGGGCAACAGATCGGACCTGCACCGGACTGGTGACGCGGCCCACTGTCCCCCGCAGAGCCCGCCGGCCCACTCGGATGCCTCCCGGGCTGAGACGACCGCCCACCAGTGACAGGGCGATCACCCCGACCCGGAGGGTCCCTGGAAGGGCTCCCCCGGCGACGACGGGCCCTCGGAGTACATTCCGGGCTCAGGCGCTGCGGAGGCCTGGCCCTGCGTCTGCGGCTGCTCCTGGTGCTAGCCGGCGGTTCTGCCACTGCGGCCCCTGCGCCACTGACCACCGTCTGCACATCCTCCTGCAGCCATGCTGCGCCCCTGGATGTGACTAACTGCCGCACCTCCTCCAGCTGCCGGTCCCCGTCTGCCATAGCGCCGCTCCTGCTGCCTTCCTAACTTGTTTAGGCCGCCTCCCGACTCCTTAACTCCCCAGGGGCAAAGCAGCGCGCAGCACGGGCTCCTCACTGCCTCACACGTGCTGCGCCGACTGCTTTCCCGGGCGGAGAGGCGGCCTTAAATACCGCCCCTCCCTGCGCCTGAACTCCTCCCCCAACTGCCGCATCACCGCGGCACGCTCCGGCCGCGCCCAGCGTGCCGGGTCATGCCGCGCCTCCCCTCATGGGGGCGGGGCCCCGGTCCGGAGCGCGGTCTTGACCCAAAGAAGCTCCTGACCTCAACATTGAAAGTAATTTCCAGCTTCGAATAGCTCTTTCAGGCTTTTATAAGTAAGGACTCGCTTTATCTGTATTGGTTAGGCCTGATTCAGATCTGCGTCAGAAGTACAGTACAGAGCTTCCGTCACAGATTTCGTCAGAAGACTAGCGCAGCACGCAGTGCTATTTTTTCAGAATGACGGTCACTAGGCTGGAAACCTGACATTGGGTTCATCGGAGCCGCTGGTAATGGATCATTGCCTCTATGATGGGGTTCCAACCTCCAAAACAAATGTGAACCAGACCTTACTTATCTGCATATCTTATTTTACTTTATGTTGGGTAACATTTTAGGGCTTCAGATTACCAGTTTTTCATACAGTTACAGTCTTGACAAAATATTTATTGGTTCTGGGACAATCATTGTATGTTGAGGGACCACTGTATATTACGGTCATCCATGACCCACAAAATATTTTACATTCAGCACACAGCAGCACTGGCACTCAAATGCCATGGTTTTACTTTAGCTTCAGTCTAGCCATGGCCATTCATATGTTACATGGACGGACATTCATTTAATTGGCTTCAATATAATACAACCTTCCCATTGCAGAGGCTACTGCAACCAAACCAAGTAATTTCAATAGATAGGTTAGAGTTGGGAGAAATGAGAGCCAATTGCTGAGGGTTTAAAAGTCCGTAACGTTGGAGACATAAAATGCTGACTACCACAACCTGTACATACCATAGACACATGTAATGCTATAAAACCCTATATAAACTTATATATACAGAATACAAAGCAACATTTTCAACAACATATACAAATCAGCTATAAAAGTTATTCTAAGAAATCTGTAAGCTTTTAAAGCTTTTCTTGCCAGCAACATGAGCGTGATGTTTTATAAGTAAATGACATGAATTGTGATGTTTTACTTAAAAGGATTTATTTGGCCAAGGATTATAGACGCCATAGATGCGGAGGATGATCCCCCCCCTCTTTTGGGCACTGTGCAATACTTCTCTTCCCCTCCAGCGGCCACTACATCTAATTTATGACCAATTTATACAACCCTAAAATTGGTGGAACAAACCCAACTAAAAACATGGACCCGCAGAAGCAAAACAGATTTAGACATGAAAGGAAAATATATTAAATTACTAGTAATATCCGTTCCAGGGCTGTAGAATCTATAGCAGTGAGATTGGATAGGTATGTAATTTAATAAATTTTACTATATCCCACAGAAGGCTGGTGTCTAGATTTCCTCTCACCCCCCAATACTTACTATACAGACATGTCTTTGTCATGTAACAATACCAAAAACACATTGCTCTGTTTACACCGAACACGCGGTCATCATGTTCTTGGCCACAGAATACACTTCATTGGGTGAAATGATTCACTTTTACGGGTCATAGAGGGTTTACTTGTAAAAATAAATTTTTAGAGTTGTCATTTGTAAAACTACTATGTATATTTTATACATAAACCCTAAAAGGCTAAGTACATCTTTGCAACCTTTTTTTTTCAACCTTTTTTTCCCTTCCTGACGGAGCAATTTTTCCTTCTACAGCTTCCAAGACCATAACTTTTAGATTTTTCCATCTATATAGACATAGTAGGGCTTGTTTTTTTTCCGGGACAATGTGTACTTTTTAATGGTACTATTGACCACACTATATAATGTAGTGGAAAACCAAACAAAAAATTTTGTGAGGTGGAACATGAAAAAAAACAAAAAAAAAATTGTGCTATTTTTTATGGTGGTTTTGTTTTTATGGAATTCACCAACTAGTATAAAAGACATAGGGCGACATGTATGAACATTGGTGCTGACAGGCCAGTTCTAAATAGTCTTAAAGCAGTGTAGGATGCTCCAGAATTTTTGAACCTGTTCTTCTGCAGTTCATACATTTGGCAACAGCTTTGGCCTCAAGACCACTTTTAACCTAGTGTGGCTATCTTGACAGTTAAGCGCCTACTTTTGGCATCCCACATTCATAAATGTGTATAATCCTATGAACGTGGTGCAACATGCCGCCAGAATGCCCCCACATCTTCGGTGCATTACAAAGTATCAGGGCAAGTCAAAGTTTGGAGTGCGTCTATGTTCTGCAACAGCTTTTGGGTGCAAAGTACGCCAGAATACTGGCGCGATCCCATTCATACATGTTGCTCATACTGTCTATATTCTGCAGGTTGGTACGATTCTGGCGATTCCTTTTAAATTTGCTTTGCAGTGTCATTTTCTACAACCAATAAATTTTTATTTTAATTTTACCACCTTTGAAGCTGCATTAGGGCTCATTTTTTAAGGCCTAAAGTGTAATTTTTACTGGTATAGTTGTGGGATACATGTGACTTTTTGTTCCAACTTTTGGGTGGACCTATAATGACCAACACAATGCAATTCTGGCCTTCGTTTTTTTTTCTAATTCTATGGCGTACACTGTTTGGGATAAATAATGTTATATTTTAATATATCAAACTTTTAAGGACTTGGTGATACCAATTATGTTTTTTATTATTATTTTATTTACAACATGACAAAAGCTGGTGTTTTTAACTTTTAAATTATTTAAATTATTAATTATTGGATTTTAAAACTTTTCACTTTGTACTTTTAGCCCTTTAGGGTATTTGACCACAAGGGGGTGTGATTACTTGCATACTATTCTGAAATAGTAACAAGTTGCAGAACAGTGTACAATAATGGTTCTCCTATAATAACCTACCCGTCGCAGGGTGGCTTAGGAGTAATAAGATGGCCCCATGGAGGCTTTCATTAGGCCCCTGGCTGCCATGACAACGGGTCAGCACCCCGCAATCTTGTCTCGCGGATGCTAATCAGGCAGTGGAATGTCCACAGCTCTGTACACCTTACTGATCTCATGACATGCCTGTATGTCCTACCGGTAAGAAGTTAATTACTCCAATGATTCTACAATGAAAAAAATGTGTCATCAAAAAATGAGTCATTGCTTAAGTCCCATTTTTATGTTAAAAAAAAATTTTTTAGGAATTTTTAGTTTTTTTTTTAATTTTTCATATCACTTTCAATATTTTTTAATAGTTCTTAAGTCTTTCAGTTTTCACTTTGGCCACTAGGCCTTGTTTGCACTGCGTTAACAGCAGTCAGAGAGATGCTTTACAGTAGCTTCATACACATAGGAGACTTAAGATTGACTCAATCCCATTCACTTCTACAGGAGAGCTTTCAAGTCATGTTCTGTGAACTGGGAAGGAATCGGTGTGCAGGGAGGTGAAAGGGTGAACTGTGACATCTCCTCTTGTGACTGGTGGATCCTGTGTTATCTATTCACACTGGTGTCTCCTTTCAGTTTGACCCTCTTTGTGCTGATAATGAGCTGACAACTGAAAATCTTTCTGTACAGAACAGGAAGTGTGAGACGATTATTAGGCTTAGTGGCCAAAGTGAAAACTGCAGGACTTAAGAATTATTAAAAAAATATTGAAAGTGATAGGGAAAATTTAAAAAAATATAACCAAACATTCTTAAAAAAACGTGTTGAACATAAAAATGTGAGTTAAACAATAAGTCATTTTTGATGACACATTCCCTTTAAAATTTACCTTTTTATGCCTTAAGATCCTAGAGTGAGCTACGTGTTTCCATGGGGAAAGAGGACAAAAACTTCTGCAAATAAACTCCCTCCCTTCTGTCTCCTACAAATGACCAGGGTTTTTCTCAGCGATCAGCAGTACATACAGCCATTTTCACCTCAAGGAGAAATTTGTTTATCCAGATTTCAAACAAACATACATTTACATTTTAAATGAAAAATGTCCCCTCGAGGTTTTCTGAGGAGTCGACGTAATATTTTTAGCATCTCATAGAATAACTTGCATTTCTCGTCAAGAAAAATGTATGTTTATAGCAAGTAGCAATGCAGCGTTTACAACAGGAAAGCTGCAAACTGCCTTTTTGGAGCCTAAAGAAAAAAAAAAAATCGGCCTCAGAATCCACAGAAGAAATCCCAGGCGATAGCTTTGAACTCCTTTAGAGCAGTGGATTTGGCTGCTGTTTTAGATGCACATTAGCACCATTTCACTGGGGGTAATCCACGTCTAGACTGCGCAATACAATATTGTACTAGATTCTGCATCACCGAAGTCACTTGTCCCTTTTTTTTTTTTCCAGTGTTACTGATTTAATATCCATGGCAGAAAGAAAAGCAATCCATAGTTGTCTGTGTGAACAATGGCACACATTCCCATTGAAAATGACTAGATGAAGATACTATGTTTTTTCCACACAAATTCCAACATAGAATCTACCTGAAAAACTCCATATGAACATAACCGTAAACAGAAAACTAAAATAGCCGTTTTAGCATAAAACCTCTTTCCACAATTACTAGTAAAACATGTAGACATTGTAGGCTGGGCCCCTCCCCTTGATAGAGAGCCATAGTCAATGGCTCTACACTCTCACCGGTGCTGAAAGTCCACTGCCTTGGGATAACACTCGACTCTGCCTTGTCCTTCAAACCCCAAATCCAAACCCTTACCTCCACCTGCCGGCTCCACCTGAAAAACATCTCTTGCATACGCTCATTCCTTAACCCTGTCACTACAAAAATGCTTGTCCACGCCCTTGTCATCTCCCGCCTCGACTACTGCAACATCCTTCTCTGTGGCCTCCCATCCAGCACTCTCGCTCCCCTCCAATCCATTCTCAACTCTGCTGCCTGTCTTATCCACCTCTGTCCTCGCTACTCCTCTGCCTCTCCCCTCTGCCAATCCCTACACTGGCTACCCATTGCCCAGCGAATTAATTTCAAGTTACTAACCCTGACCTACAAGGCTCTCCATGACCTCTCCCCTCCATACATCTCTGCTCTAATCTACAGATACTCCCCCTCACGCAACCTTCGCTCCTCACAGGATCTTCTTCTCCACATTCCTCTTGTCACCTCCTCACACAACAGTCTCCAAGATTTCTCCCGTGCTTCCCCCATACTCTGGAACTCGCTGCCCCAACAACTCAGACTCTCCCCAACTTTCACCAGCTTCAAAAGCAATCTGAAAACCCACCTCTTCAGGATTGCCTATGACCTAGAATAACCCACTGTCACTACACCCTCCACAAACATGTCTGCCCCTCACCTTCTGTCTCTTCACCCCTTCCCTGTAGATTGTAAGCCTTCGCGGGCAGGGCCCTCTCTCCCTCTGTACCTGTTGTTAGTCAGAGATTGTCACTACTGTAAATGTTTGACTTATGTTATGTATGTAACCACCTGAATGTACAGCGCCCTGGAATCAATGGCGCTACAAAATAAATAATAATAAATAATAATAATAATAATAATGATGATGAAATAATGTGCATCTTGCACTTGTTGACCTGGCCCATACTGTATGCCGGGAATTTACAGCTGGATCTGAGCGGGCTTAATTATGAAAAAAACTAAAGGCCCATTGTTCAGGCAACTAATCAGATGCGGTACCAGTCCCAGTTGGGTCAAGCTCCCAACTATCAGATTTAGTATCTGAAGCATGAAAGTAGATCCAACACCCCAATTTTGTGATGATCTTAGCTTCTATGAACAGGGCTGCCAATAGGGCAGAACGGGCAGTACTCCTGTCAGGGGCCCTAATCAAAAAGGGGCCCACTGATATGTTAAAAAAATAGGAACTAGTAATGGGTGGGGGCCCCATTTGATTTGGCTGTATGGGGCCCTGAAATGGTTAATAGATGACTGATGACAGCCCTGTCTATGAATGTCAATGATCAATTTTGTGTAGAACACCACTGTGAAAGTACATTTAAAGGGGTTGTCTCACTACGTTGATTCATCTCACCTCAATCCTGTTTTCTTGGTTTCACTTTGAATTCAGGGGCGTTTTTACTGGCTTTTACTAGGCTGCAGTAGAAGCCACGTCTGTAGCTATAGCAACCAGTGCTTACAGCCTCTCAGGAGAGACCAAACAGGTCTGTTGCTATAGCGACCTGAGGAGCTGATGCAGCCCATACAAGAGGGGATATCTCAGAATAGGTAGAATACTGTCAATGGAACTATATTGCAAAGTGACTTGTTTTTGCTAGATCTTAACATAAAAAACAATCCTTATAGTGAAACAACCCCTTTAACTTTAGTATCATTTTAGGTTACATCCTTATTCAGCAAAGGGCTCCATGGAGCTACATGAACTTCCACCGTGGTGGTGTTCTCCATATGGCTCATATTTCCCGAATTAAGAGATCGCTAACAAAATAGAAATGTTAACTCCTGTTTATGATAATGACTGTGAAAATGAGACAGTCAATTTAATTAGTTGAAAAGCACAATGACATGGATTGCTTCCATTTTAGAAACAAAATGTAATAAAAAGGAAACGACCTTACCTGATAGTAAGACTTCATTTGTTTCACCAGGACGAATAAGTTTTGTATTCTGAGGGAGGCATCATTATTGATCTTTTTGTAAATTTTTTGATTATCTGCTTTGGGGTTTCTGAAAAAAAAAAAAAGAAAACAAAATATCAATATATTAACGTACATCACTATATCAGAATTTTTATATGTTCATTGCCTACATCAGAGGTGTTGTCGGCCGCAGTGGTCATGTGCAACTCAGGAGGACCAGAAATAAAGCCTGGAGACACCAACTAAGCTTTAACGCTGGGTTGGCCAACAAAGCGTATGCAAAATTTAGCTTCAGACCTATATAATTTAATAAGTGCTCAACACATTAACAGATGAAATAATGTGTTCAAAGAACTACAAACTAGAAAAACAATAATGCCCAACAAAGGTACAATTGAACCTAACCAGGGGTTGCTCAGGAGACAACAGCAAAATGAATGACCACTTCTGCCTTAGATATGGAAAACCTATTTTGGATTGTCTTAAGACGTCGCTGCAGAAAGAGGGATTTTGTGGCTCACTGCGCTGTAGCTGTTCTAGGAACAGGGATGTAGTTAACTGCTCTGTTCCTAGAGTGGTCTCTGTGAGTGCCAGGGAGCAGAGAAATCTTCCGATCCCCCGCGCTTTACTGCCACAGTCCGTAACCACAGCATTACCAAAGGGCATTCCTCTGTTCCATTGGGTCATCGGGACCCTTGGTCCCAGGGCTGTCTGTAAACAAGATTACAGTTATGGCACACTGTGTGCTGCCCTGACTGCAGCCTGTGTCAAACTTATACAGATTGTAATGTATTAGCATATATAAATATGCTAATACATTACTAAGTGTAAACAAAAATTGTAAAATAGTTATCTCTTCATGGGATTTTAAAAAAAGTAAAAAAATATATAAAAAGTGTGGAAAAAAATATTTAATAGAAAAAATTATTGTGCATACATTACACACACAAAAAAAATCCTAAACATTAGATATCCACACAAGCGTAACGACCTGCAAAATTAATCTAACAGGTTATTTAGTGTAAGATGTGAATGGTGTAAAAAAAATTCTGCAGCAAGGTGTACACTCAAACCATGCCCCCAGAAATGACAACTTCTTTTGCATAAAACAAGTCCTCATACAACTGCGTCATTTGAAAAAAAATACGACTGCTTAAAAGGAAGGAAGCAAAAACTAAAAAAATTTGCTGGTCATTAAGGCCTTTTCAGGCCTGGTGCTTAAGGGGTTAATTAGTAAAAAAAAAATATATATATATCAATCGATTCCCTTTGGCACCGTTTACACGGCACAGGGCAAATACCGGTTGGTTTATCCGACCGGTATTTGTACTGTTTTCATGCCGTTTTCATGTACTGCGATTAGCGGAGAAAAGCCCTCCACATTCACATTGAAATGTTCTTCTGCCTCCCAGAAACCAGACGGAAGAATGAACATGTTCTATGTTTTTCGGGCGACCGGCGGTCTGAAAAACTGCCGGACGGAAAACCCATGCAGTGGAGATAAATGTTTTCACCCAGTTTTCAAAACCGAAAACCGTCTGAAAAACCGGGTGAAAAGCCGTGCAGTGGGGACAAGGCCTTTAAGTCAACTTCTGGTACCCTCAAGGCCTGACTGCTACTCAGCTTGAGTATAATGAATATGAAATCTTCAAGTTACATTAAAGAAAGTCTTTCAGAAGTTTTTTCTTCCTCAAACTCTTAACATTGCTACATATGATGCGATCTATTGATTTTCTAGAGTCATCAATTAAAAGCAGAGGGAAGGAATTGGGTATGGTTTACAGTTGAGGGGTCAGGACGCTTTCCTGTAGACACCTAAATTCTCATTGTTGAATACATGAAAATATATTTTTTCTGTATTGCTGACAGTATAGTCAGGAATATGAGGATGTTTAAACTTGTTTTCCTGTCTTCCATCATGTAGTGATGAAACCAGGTTGAGGGAGGTCAGATTTGCTGATAGACTCACTTAAAACTGAAATTGAAAGCTACGGGACTTCCCAATACTCACCTTCTTCCTCACCTCTGTTCCAGCACCAGGTCTCCCCAATCTTCGGTTTTGTTCCCATCTCTGGCTTGATGGTACATTACCCCGGTTGTGGTCATGTTCAACTTCCTTACATCATCGTTCAGAAGTGAACAGCTTTGAACAGTGATGTAAAGCAGTGGTATGTGGCAGCTGTAGCCAACTAGTCGGAAACAGAAGACCAAGAAGAGACTCTAAGGTGCCAGCGCTGGAACAGAGGTGAGGTAGAATGGATGAAGTTTGTTTTTAGTTTTTTCCATATAGCAGCACTACTTTATCATTTTTAAATAAACTGGACAACCCCTTTAAAGTCCATAAGTCAAAAAGATAATAGTTTAACATAAAAGCCTCTTGCTTTTATGTTACTTTACGTTAATTTACAAAAAAAAAAACATACATGTCATGAAACTCCCTGGTCAGAAGAAATGAAATGGCAGAAGTAGCAATGTAAACAGTGTTATACTGAGACTTGGACTTGTTTCTGACAGCTGTAACGCAGCCACATTCGAGTCTCCACATCACAGCTGCAATTAGTAAAGTCCCATTGTTCTACATCACTGTAGAATCCTGTGGAAATCTAAGTTCAGTTCAGTTCAACCACGGTGGTCCAGGTTTTTCATCTGTAATACAGACGTTAAACAATCTGGCCGTCCAAAAGTCGGATTTGGTGGAAAGCTTGAATGTATGTAGCTTAAATACGAAACATATGAACATAAGCATATTTAGAAAAAGTATAGTATTAGTCAGACAATTATATCAGTCTATCCAAGTATGAGCCATGAAACTAGTAGACCAGCTGTGCCCAATCAGTGGTATATGTAAGATGGATGTCATAGTTCCAAAATATGATGGTGGGAGATGGGAGATGGAACTAGTACAGATAAAATTGTTATAAAGTTGATGTTCTTCCTAACCTACATTTTCCTTGTAAGCTTTTAACATGTAGGGAAAGACAAATGAAGACTATGATGGCAGAACTCCCCCATGCATGCAATCCAAAAAATACAAAAATAACCACTAGTGATGAGGCCTGTGACTAGACAGTAGTAAAAACTCATTTATGTATGACCTAACATATAATCGATTTAAAGTGGTTTTCTCACTACAGTGATTGGCTTTGAACACACAGGGAAAGGTAAATGAAGACCATTACCAAATACATTACTGTTTTGATTTTGCTTTATTCATTAGATAAAATTTTTTTTATCTACTTCTGTACATACGTTTCTCTTGATTACCGACCACCTCTCTCTGCTCTATGATATATATTATCTATTATCTGTTCCACCAAAGCTAGTTGCTCCCTTCTGAGTCTTATCTCTAGTACAGGAGCTTGTTTACCTAAGTTAATGACAAGTTTTAACCTTTAGAGCTCTGTAACTGTGCACTTCAGATCATAAACCTCCTACACTCATGGCAATGTAACATAAATGCCTAGGAAAAGCAGAGCTGATATACCAGTCACTGTTTTGGAACCAGCCATATCAGGCATCCTCAAACTGCGGCCCTCCAGCTGTTGGGAAATTACAACTCCCATCATTCCCACTGTTATAGATTATATAAATGCATGATGGGAGTTGTAATTTCCCAACAGCTGGAGGGCCGCAGTTTGAGGATGCCTGATGCATAGCATATCCAGGAAGTGTGAGTCTGAAAATAACTGTGGCTCTATGAAACAGCATGGTGAGACAACACCATTAAGTGGAAAATAATTTCAGTAACTCTGAGAAGGGCCTATTTACTGTTCTGTCTATCCAGTTGAAGCAAACAAAAGGATAGAGAGAAGTGTGAACAGAATATCAGATTGTTAACAGCAGGTTTTTCTCCTAAAAAAAGAATGAAAATTCCTGCAACTAAGTCAGCTCCCAGTTGTAGAATTATCCCATGTCATTGCAGCCACGGTCAGTTGTGGCCCACTGAGGATGCCCAGAACTGCACATAATGCCCTTTAAACATGAAAAACTAATTTTCCACCAGTATTGACTAAAATGTGGCACAGTAATATATTAATTATTTCATAAGGGGCCCATACGCCTTCAATAGAAATTAGTTAAATGACTGTTCAGCCATCGCCGGATACCTCTAAAAGTGGCTTATCCACTGTGAAAAATGGATTGGGTTCTGAAAATCAACATTTGTGTTTCTTCTTTCCTGGGATTCATAAATAAAGGCTTCTGGGAAAAGAGCTGAAGAGCTGCACAGCGCCCTCTATTGGATGTAGTTATCCTCAATTCACATGTAACTCACAAGTGCCTTGCAGTGTGAAAAGGACTGTGAAGTTAATCTACAGACAGATGTGTAGGAGTATTTGCCCCTCGTCAGTGCAGAGTAGAACTTACTGGTTGTCTGGGTAAGAGGCCAGAGTGGCTTATAGGGGGGAGTATCACTTCTTGGGGTGAGCCACCAAAAATTAGTTGTTATGAGGATTTATGCGCCTTTCAGACCTCATTGAGTTATATGTGAATTGAGGATAACTACATCTAATAAAGGGCGCTGTGGAGCTCTTCAGCCATTTTCCAAGAAGCCTTTACTTAATGCAAAACAGTCAGTGAGGTCTGAAAGGTGCATAAATCCTTACACTAACCAATTTTTTGGTGTCTCTCCCCAAGGAAATATTTCCCCCTCTTGGATTCATATACATAGTTGGCTGTTGCCATTGAAATCAGCGAGTTTGACTAACTTGTGTTTGTTATGTAAGTATGTGGGCTTTTTAATCACTGAAAAAACTTCTCTATAAAAGTATAAAAGAAGCCGAAAAATACATTACACTTTTTTTGTGACAATTGTGGGATGTTTGTCTATATCTGGCAATCCTGGGATTTAAAGCTCAGGATAGTAAATAAAATAAATAGAAAAAATTCAAGAAACTAAATATTTTCTGAACATTTCCCTATTTTCCAAAAACACAATAACGACCACCAATGATGCAAACTCTTTGACGTCTCTAAATGTTAGTTCATTTGGCCTTTTCAAGGCACATGATCCTACCAGCAACAAAATATAGTGACCATTGGTCCTTTCTGTGTAATTAAAAGCCTGTAGCCACAAAGCTCCTTTATTCTAGAAGATGATTGGGAGGAATCTGGCTGTGTTTTGTCAGCATGCGGCAGTGTCTCACAGTGTGGTGGTCGCCTGACAGCAACAAATTAAAGGGAAAATAAGGTACCAGCATTACTAAGGCAGTGCGTCAAACAAAGACTGAACAAGCCAAATTGGTGGGACGGATCAAAGGGAGCTTAGAACATTTTTGCTGGCACTGGGAAACAAGCATGCTGAGGTGTGCAGTGTGATTTATGGCCAATTACCAACTAAATAACCATAAAAGCATAAATAATAATAATAATACTAACCACCTTTTAAATGTTAGGTCTAGTTTTTGGCCTATTGATACTACTGTACACATAAATGTAGGCAGTATATATATTGTATATTTTATAATACTGTAGTTGATTTATTTTATTATATGGATTATAAAGTGGTTGTAGTGCTAACCCTCCCCAGTATTAGCAGACCATACTTGCTGTAAGGTTCGTGTTTTGTGTTAAAGGGGTTCTGCCGGGAGGTGCCTTATCTGCTAAGAAGCACATGTAAACTAGCCAAGGAGCTGAGAGAGAGAGAGAGAGAGAGACAGCCAGAGCACAGAGCTGCGTAAGGGATCGTGTGAAATGTTCACTCAAATAAACAAATTATAACTTGTGGATTCTGTATACAAAAGACAACCGCTTTTCTCCACAGCAGCTTGAAAGCTTCTTCATGTTCTCTGTCATCAGATAAAGCAGAGATCTACTCAGATAATCACACTACAACTAGTGCATTCTGTATACAAAAAACAACATATTTCTACCCGGTGCCTTAGAAGCTTCTGCAGCTCAGTCTCATCAGATAAGAAGCTTTCTCTGCGCAAGCCCGGCCAGCAGACAGCAGCTCTTGTCAGGTCGTATCTAGTGCAAGCTTTGAAGTAACCAAGGGCATGTAAGGAAGGCTGTAGCTCTCACAGGCTTCACTTTTTGTAATCACATATATTTAGAAAAGTGATTAAATACCCATTTTGGAGGATCCCACGTCAACATTACATCGTGGCAAAACCCCTTTAAAGACTGCAAATAACAGTAAGGGCACGTTAACACAGCACAGGACAAATACCTGTATTTGCTCTGTTTCTGGCACGCAGGGGGGAGGCTTTTCTCCGCGGTTTGTGGATTCAAGCCCTTCCCCTTCATATCGACATGTTCATATTCCGCTCGAAAACCAGGCGGAAGAATGAACATGTTCAGTGTTTTCCGGACTGCTGGCAGTCTAAAAAGCCGTCTGGTGGAAAATCTGTGCAGTGGGGACTGCTGCACGGATTTTCCATTAAGGTCCATGTTAAAGGTTGACAGCCGGTTTACAGACGGTTTTCAATACTGAAAACCGTCTGTAAATCCGGCTGATAAACCGGACTGTGGGGACATGCCCTAAGGCTAGGTCTACACGGCATTGGAAAAAAAACGCGCTGAAAACCAAATCCTAAAACTGTTGATAAAAACAGAGTTTTTTGTCCCATGCATGTCAAAAACCGACTGTTTGACACGTTTTGCGTTTTTTGGTGTTTTTTTTTCCAGGAAAGCACAGCATTAAATTGCTGTGGATTCCTGCAAAAAAGTGCACCAAACAGCATCTAGCAATTACATAGACTTCAATAGTAAATTTTCTGCCCTTTCCTGTATTTGTTTGCACATGTTTCAAAAACGACCCAGTAAGCCTGTAAAAAAAAATAAAACTAAACGTACCTGTTGAGAAACTAAAAAACCTTTTTTACAATTCGGTTAATTTCACACGTCTGTTTGGATACCCTAAAAACCCCCTACCCCTAAATAACGTGCTAATTAAATAGCATGTTGGTGATTTACATGCCTTTTACTTTGGAAACACGCATCCGGAGTTCACACAGTTGATCACCGATGCATTTTTTATTGCGTCCTGTTCGAATCTGTTCCAAGATTTTACATGTTAAATTCTCCTTGGTACCGCAAAAGAACCCACAGCCCAGTCTTAAGCCCCTATTTAAAATTAAGGTGCCGATCACTGCTAGCAATCCCAACCATCAATTACCAAAACACATCACCTGCGGTTTTTGGGGAGTGGATACGCTGCTGCGTTTTGGATGCCCAGATTTTCGGACCAAAAACGATCCGGATAATTGATCCAAAAATACACTGTGTGAAAACAACCCTTTATAGTCTATGGGATCTTTTCTCAGTGGGTTTTTTTTAGTTAGCAAGTTTTCATTCAAAAAAAAACGAAAAAAACACCAAAAAAAACCTTACCCTGAAAAATTGTGGTGGCAAAAGTGGGAGACAAAGCCTAAGGATACAAAAAACCTGGACTGTGATGCCCAAAAATCACAATAATCACTACTTAGCTCCATACTGACATAAAGAGGGTGTGCCACAAGGACAGAAACATAGAAAAATGACTGCATTCAGAATGATGATCTGCCTACAACCCCAATTTTGGAAGTTTGGAAAAAGGGTGAAAAAATTGTGCATCATCCCTCTTCTTTTTGCAACAGTACATAAACTTCTCTGAAGTAAGCAGACCAATTGCTGGAATTTTGGAGAATGTTGTCCCATGTCTTGTCCCCTCATGTAAATAGATTCAAGCCTGCGCTCCCCCCAAATCATGCAGGTTCCGTCTTTGGCTTCTTTGCCTGAATTTTTTTTTTTTAAAATAATGGGCACCAAAATATTTTTCTTAAAAATTGAAATGAAAATGGTCTTGACTGGAGAACTTGGCCAGTTCCAGCACACCAGACTCTTCGTCTGTGAACCCATGCTGTGTGATGGAATGCACTACCAATGGTTTAGCATTGAACTTGCTATATAATGCACAATGGCCCTTCCCTGAATATACAACGGAATAGGCAGCAAGATAAATATTGTTCTAAAAAACCCTCCTATATTAACAGCTTCAGCATTAATAAGTACTTTTCCCGAGTATGTGTAATAGCTGCCTGTGGCCAGATGGGCACTAAAAATGGCAAACCCTGTCCATCGAATGTTGGGGGCCTTTCCACCCAAACTGTTGCCATTGGATAATAGCAAGTAAAGGAGAAGTCCCCCCCCGTCCACCCTCAATTGGAGTTTTGCCCAGAACCAACGCCCATCCAAGTTTATCCCGGACACAAGACAGTATTCCATGACTCCACCTGCCTCGGCTCCAATTTTAATCACAGCCCACAATCTGGCTGCCTACATGTGTAAGGGATACCCCACGGCCAAGGCCAATTTTCGATAAGTTTGGGGTTTAGAAATTATATCTACTCCTTATGTTCCCCCAATTGAATTGCCCCCCATAGGTTTGTAATCACCATTTTTGCTTTTTTTTTGGGGCATTTTTTGTTGTCACAACCAAACTAGCGAAATTGGGGCCCCCATCTCCGCCCCCCAAGCCCCATGGTATATTTCCCCCGGAAGTCTTTTTTGAGCCCCATTGCAGTGACTTAATCAGCCTGTTTTATAAATGAAAGCCACTCCTGAGGGTCCCAATAAAATTGGGGTTGAATATTTCCGATAACTAATCATTCAGCTTGTGCACATGAATTTCTGAGTCTTTTGATAATATTATGTACTGCAGATGGTGGGATATTTAAAGTCTTTGTTACACATTTTTAGATGCAGTTTTGGGTAAATCTCTGACCATTTTTGCCTCAGATGGACCCTGCTTCTCTAACTGCATCTTTTTTTATACAGTTCAATGTGAGGCATTAAAATTGACATTTGTCCCAGATTTTTTAGAGCAGTGTTGGCCCATCTACGAAACGTGTTTGAAAGGGAGTTCCAATTAATTTTTTTGTTTCGGTAAAAAAACGGGAAACTGTCTAACTTTCAACTTCTGATATTTTTGTATGCTATGTCGTGAATAAAATATGTCTCGAAGAGGTTTCCAAATCATTGCATTCTTGTTCCTTCACACTGTGCACAGCGCCACACTTTATGAAAATTAAAGGTAAGTAATCTGCACAATTTACAATATAGGCGGAAATCTGTCCTTTCGTTTTTTTTCCAGCCTACAAAAAACTATGTAAACTTTTATCCATAACAATGGACAAATAGGAAATACGTTTGTCCCAATTCCCCAAGGCAGGATATCACTTATTCATTTTCTAACCATATCTGCTGGAAGTTTTATCCCAAACATATCCCAACATCCGATTAATTTTTCCCAGTAAATAATATCTTCCCTGGATCCATTGCTTCCTGATTTTTCCCCCCTCCCAACTAAAGTTAGAATTATTTTCCAAAAATTTTGGAAATCCTTCCAGCAACCACTACTGGTTCCTAATCTGGTAGCTCATCCTACCTGCTAATGAATGGAATATCCCTTCCCCACAACTGTAATTCCTTTAACCGATCAAGTGGAAAAGGGACCTACCATTAAATGACCCCCAGAAAGTAACCCTTATCTCCTAAAGAAAGTCCCTGTTGTCAAGTAAAAATTGATTAGTCCCCCACCCTGTACTGCTCACGTGGCCCATCAGCTTTCACTATTATCCCAAACGTATTTAAGGCAAGTTGAGCAGTTCTCCTGTCCCTCCCGTGTTTTGAAGCTTAAAAAGTCCAAACCAAAAACTCCACAGTAAGGTTGCAAAAAGTAATTCGAAACCTCCTTGAACTGTTCCTCCGAATTTTTAAACGTTACAGTCAAAATTTATGTATATTTTTATTGATATTTTATTAACTGGAAGCTAACACAAAGTAGCTAGTATTCTGTTAAGTTGTAAAGAAAAATGAATTTTCCAGATTTAATGCTGAAGTTTAAAAAAATCAGAAACGTTGCCGAGCATATGTATTCAGACGCCTCCTCCTGAATTAATACTTTGCGTAGGACCAAAAACCTTAAGCTGCATGACCAGCTTTTAGTTCCCTTTGGCGTAATGTCTCTACACTTTTGTAACTTCTAAGGCTCGGAAAATCCACAACCAGTACTTACCTACTGATTCTCTATGGGATTTAGGTTTGGACTGTGACTGACCATTTCCAAGCCACCTGAAAATGCTTTGATTAAATCCATTCCCTTGTAGCCTTTGGCTGTAAGAAATTTAGAATGGAATGGGTGACCCTCATGCCCCAGTCCGCTATTCTCTTTGCACCTGTACAAGTTTTTCTGCCAGTATTAAACTTTAAACCAGCATTTAATTGTAACCCCTGTGTGTTCAAGGGTGATGTGCAGTGTTGTATCATCCCACACATACCGTGTTTCCCCCGATAGTAAGACACCCCCCCACCGATGAGTAAGACTAGCGGGAGTTAAGGGACCGTCGACTAATGTACAGACGTACCGCCGAAAGTAAGAACGTAGTGAAACTACGTTGTCTGCGATCGGGTCGCTGCGATGGCCCGGGCGCCCGACAGGGACGCTTCAGGTTTATAGTACGGCTCCTCAGCAGGGGAGTCGCCCATAATAGCGAATGCCCGAGTACCTAATGCGCACAATTGACCCCGGCGCTCGCGCTGGCCCGGGCATTCTGTCCCCGAGATTCCTTCAAGCTATAATGCACTCCACTCCAGAGCGCATATAAGTGAAAAGGGGATACCACTTGCGGAGCCACTGTGCGTAAGCGCACCCGTGCCTTCCCCGCATTCCTCCGTGCGACCGCAGGACTGGCTGCTGTCCGGGAGCTCTACCCACCCCCGGCACCGAGCAGCGTGTGTATCACGTGCTTGTGCGTCCTTGATGATGTTCACCCGCCTGTGCCGAGAAGAAGAAAGAGCAGAGCGGCGAGCGGTTGGATCCAGGTAGTGATTGTTTTGTTTTTTTATTTTGATATTATGCTACAGCCTGCCTATACCTGCCCTATACCTGCCTACGGCTGCCTAGTTACCTGAATACAAGGCCAGGCCCTATACCTGCCAATACTTGCCTATCAGCCCTGGCCCTATACCTGGCCTAATACCTGGGCCTTAAGCCCGCCCTATACCTGCCCCTAAATACCTGCTACAGCCGGCCTAATTCCTTTCCTACAGCTGTCTTACCGTTCCTACAGCTGCCTATAAATACCTGCCTATAAGCCCGCCCCTAATACCTGCCTACATAACCGGCGCCTAAATACCTGCCTACATCTTGCCTATACCTGCCTACAGCCGGCCCTATACCTGCCTACACCAGCCGCCCCTTGACCCTGCCCTCACAGCCGGCCCTATACCCTGACTACAGCCTGTCCCTATACCTGCCCGTAAATGGGGCCATATTTAAACCCCCTGTCCCCAATATAAGCATACCCCCGAAAAGTAGACCCATAGTGGGACTTTGGGATACAAAAAGAATGTAAAGACGCCGTCCTTAAAAACTTCGGGCGAAAAAAACCAGGTAGCGGTTTGGCCTCTTTAAGGCCAGAAGAAAGTTCCATTTTGGTTTTTCTGATCACAGCAGCAGCACCTCAGCCACCCCCTTCCTTCCCCACATGCTTGCTGTGTCCCCCTGCATTGCTATTTTGCCAAAACAGGTACCTTTATTTTTGCTTTTCAAAAAGGGCTTTCTTCTTGGCCAAAACGTTTTCATGAAAGCCCATAAATTTGTGGCATACCACCAGACGAATAGTTGTCCTGTGGACAGATACGCTCCCTCCTGAGACGGTGTGAACTCTGCTAGCTCATCCACATAAACCCTGGGCGTCTTGGGCTAGCTTCCTCTATTAGTGCTCCTCTTTTGTCCCTAAGCTCGTTCAGTTTTAAATGTGACACGGCCCTGTCTTGGGTAAAAAGGTTAGCGTTGTGCCCATAACCCCCTTCCCATTTAACAGATGAAAAGGATTACTCATGAGATATCCAGAGCTTGGGTTATTTTTTTTTTTAAATACCCTAACCTGCAATTCACTTGCCACATACTTTTAAAAACCCCCCCCCCAAGCCTGTCTGGTAATGTTCATAAAAATGTTTGTTTGTTCATTAACATTCCTCTACCACAAATCCTCAAGAAAAGTATGTTACACCCGAGGAAATTAAAAATTGCATATAATGTACTCCTAATTTAACAAATTAGGGTGCCCTCAAGAGGCAATTGGTCCGGAAGAACAAGGATTTAAGTTAATGGTAATCGTGGTACAGGAGAGTGGAATACTAATTGCACACCGCACCTTTTCAGTTTATTTTTACATGGCCAAAATTTGGAAAACATGTAACATTTTCTGGCCCCCTTCAAATATATTAACTGCCTACTTTCTGTTGCTACAAACACATAAAAATATCAAATCAAAATACCCATTTAAGTTTAAATGGGCTGTAAAAAAATGTTTATAAATGAGGAACAGTTCACAGGGTGTAAATACTTTTTGTATTGCAGGTCTTCACAAGAAGCCCCAAATTGGCATCAATACTAAAAAAAAAGAAAAAAAAAAGAATGAGAAGCACCATGGTCTTATATGACAAAAAGTTATCCCAGAATAAAATCTCCAACTGTTTTTGCCATGAAGTCACAACGGTCCTGTCGCAGAACCCTCCTGCAAGGAAGCAAAGAAGTTCAAAAGATGAGATGGATGATTACTTGTTGCGTGTCATGTGCATCTTATGAAGATGAGGAATCTACTTATTGGTTTTTTGAACAGTTTAATACATTTTGTTATTTCTATAGTTAATATTTAGAGCGGTAACTGTGTACACCTTGTAGTCAGCTTGGCTCACTTCATAGACTTCAATGCCCCATTTGCTTTGTCTCCAGTTTTCTAATTAGCAAAAATTTGGAAAAGCACCTATCATTTTCTCTACATTTCACAAATACTTGCTACTTTGTGTTGCTCTGTCACATAAAATATCACTGAAAGGGAAGATCTCTCCTTAGGGAGGGCGCCTATATAGGCGTGTGGAAATTCAAAATTGCCTTTTTGCACTCCACGAAGCATCTGCATATCACAAGGCATTATGGGAAAGGAGCTGAGACGCTCAAGCGCCTCCTGTTGGATGTAACAAATCCTCAAATTGCTTTTGACCCAATGGGTCTTTGGAAAGCAAGAAGGGATATTTAGCCAAGCCAGCATCACTCATCTGTATACAGCCATTTCGGGGTTTTGCCCCTCATTAGTACAGAGCAAAGCGCTGCTGGCTTGGTTGAGTGGGAGGCAATGAGTAGCTCAGAAAGGGAAGATCTCTCCTTAGGGAGAGCACCTATATAGGCGTGTGGTAAATAAAATACCACTATTATACATTTAAGTTTGTGAATGTAAGGTTTAAAAATGAGAAACAGTTCAAGGGGTATGAATACTTTTGCAACCTGCTCTATGTATTTTAGCCGTATTTAACAAAAACTGTCAAAAAAAAGGTTTCATAATGTTGCAAATATTGAACAATTGCAATAATTTGCTATGAAAATATTGCTGAAATCCCAGGAGAATATCTGCGCATGCTCATTCCTTCAGCAGAATCTTTTCGATGATAAAGAATGATTGGAATGCCGATCTAATTGGTGGTAAATCTTTAAGCCTAAGATCAGCCTTAGATTTGTTTTGTAGATCCTTTGATGACAACTGTGCTTTCAGAAGCCAGCTGTCATTTCTATCTCTGTATCATCTCTCTTGTAGATGGTGTAGATGCCAGATCACACCTAAACTGTGAAGCCAGAAGACCAAAGAGAGATTATGGGAAGGGAATGTAAAAACACCGTCTGGTTTCACATAGTCTGTTCTAATGTACTTGCCATGACTAAACATGTTCCATGGACGTCGTTATTAGAAAGCTGGTCACACATTTAGCATCAATTTACCCCAGGGGTGGGGAACGTCCGGTGGGAAGGACAGCCCCTCAAACTTGATTGTCCTAGCCCTGTGCTCAATTTCCCCAAGTCAGCAAACAAATGCCAAGAACTTTGGAAACCCATGTGCAACAGCAGATCTCACTGAAGCTATGCCTTCCTAATGTGCTACTATACATGTGCTGGTCTCCAAAGCTACTGGTACTTGCTTGGTGACTCATGGACATCACGTGTATCAGTAACAGCTCTAGTCCATGTCATTTCTGCCTCCACATCAGGGCTAGGATGACGGGTAAGCAAAGGTAGGTGGCTGCCTAGGGAGCCACTTCATCCTAGGCAGAAAAGAGGGCGCAAGGAGGGATGAAGTGGGATGAATTTTCCAAAGTGGAGGGCGCTATATAACTTATTTGCCTAGGGCACCATAATACCTTGTCCCAGTCCTGCCCCACATGCTACTGCACGTTGGGGAGAAAGTGGCATAGACATCATAACCAAGGTAAATGGAGACTCAAGCACATTGCATTAAAACTTGGCGGTAAAAGGGGGCATCCAGGACTTCTTCTTGACTCTCATCCATGCCTTTTCTCCTCTGCTGTGCTGCAATGGGGAAACAGCGTAGACAAAATTTGCTGCTCATGTATAGACATGAGCGAACAGTAAAATGTTCAAGTCAAACTTCAAACAGTAGTGGTGTTTGGTTCGAGGTTCCCTAAGCTTGCTGCACTCCCACCCCCCCCTCCCCCACACTAACTAGCTAATATAAATAGCAGCTTTTCCTGTCTAAAATCGCGTATAAACAAATCTTGTGCCTGCATGCAATCAAGCAGAGAGCAGTCTGTACAGTACAGAGAGTGAGCTGAAAATGGCATTCAGAATGTAATACAGTGAAATATATACAACATGGTCATGTGATTTTAGCAGCCAATGAGAGCCCTACACCTCAGTGATGATGTTTTTGACACTTCTCTGTGCTCTGCAGTGATTGGATGGCCACCAAAAGTGCAAAAAGGCAATGAAAACTATTAAAATGGCGTGTCTAACCCCAAGGCGAACTTGAGCATTTACTCGAATGAATTTTTCTCAAACGGTTCAATCAACACTTCTCATGTACTCATCCGTTCAGCAATGTGCATTTTTGTTGATCAGAGAGAAGCACTCCCAGCTGTCACTTTAGGGATTAGTCAATGAAGTGTTTGACCAAATATAGCAGGCTCATTTTTAAGTGGATAAATTTGTAAAGCCCATACATGATGTTCTAGATATCTTAATGGCCCTTAGCACAACAAAGGTTCTCCACCCCTGATCTACCTCAATCACTAGAGTCAACATTAGAGTCACTACATTGATGCGTCCTGTTTTCTTGGTTTCATTTTGAATTCAGGGGTGTGTTTACTGGCTTCTACTAGGCTGCAGTAGAAGCCAGGTCTGTAGCTATAGCAACCAGTGCTAGCAGCCTATCAGGCGAGATCAAACAGGTCTGTAGCTATAGTAACCTGAGGAGCTGTTGCAGCCCATACAAAAGGGGATATCTCAGAATAGGCAGGATACTGTTAATGGAAATATATTGCAAAGTGACTTGTTTTTGCAATATTTTAACATAAAAAGCAATCTTTGTAGTGAGACAACCCCTTTAAGTACACATCATTAACCAGATGGAAACAGTTTACTTACTATTTATAAATCCCCCTATTTTTTTATTTTATTTTACAGCATTTGACTTATCGAGCACCAGTTTGTGCTTCAGAGCAGCTCTTTTTTTGTAATCGAGAGTGCACATAAAGTTTCTGAATTTAGCACATCAACCAGAAAGTAATTGTTACTTGGGCTAAACTTGCCTTTAGGGCTTCCATTCTATGCTCCACTTGCATTATGGGCTCAAAAGATCATATTTACTGACTTTAGAGTATCTGGTCCTTAAAGAGGGAGGGTCTTGTGCTGCACATGTAAAGTATTTGTTCATTCATTGTGAGGAAGGAAGCTGTACTATGGAGTACTGGCAGAATGCCCATTGTGGTCTAAGGCATAAAATACAAAACAGATGTCTGTTTTTGCAAAGAGGAAAAAGGGATATTGGAAAATGACAAACCTATTTATGGAAATAGAGCATAAATTCTCTAGAGTTTGGAATTGGCTTTATTGTTTTTATGAACTGTGCAACACTGAATAGGTAGCCATGTGCAAGTCTCAGGAGTCACTGCTCTGACCCCACTGCTCCTCCCAAATTTGCAAACTATGCACGGTTTTTTTTTTATTACACATGAATATTATATACAATTATTGTTTTCTGTTAATGTGCCAGGTGCCAAGTAATATAAAGGGATCCGTGCAGAGATTGTCTGCATGAGTTAGTGCAATGCTGTCCAGAAGTTATTACATTATTCCTTACTTGAAATCTGAAGTAGCAATTTTCATTGCTTTTTTGTGATAAAAAATATATTGCTTATCCAGCTGTTGGCAGCTCTAGCAAAATTTGTGCCAGAAAGGATGTCCTAGCATTACAATAAGCTGCTATTTGTACACAGAACCTTTCCTAAGCTAAACTGAACTCAGGCAGGGAGAAAAAAATAAAATATTCTCCCCTTCCCCCACTCCCTTCATTAACATGACACTACTATGCGACCCATCACATCACCACTGACAAGTTCCTGACAGGGTTGCTTCCTAATTACACATTTTCATTTTCTTCATTACATGTGGTTTGAATGCACTAACACTTGTTGCACTCCTAATAGCTTTTTACAAATAAAAAAAAATAAAATAAAAAAGTTACTCATAGTTGGTATCGCTACATCCGAAAAAGTCAGATCTATTAAAATATAAAATCATTTATCCCATAGATTGAACATCAGAGAAGAAAAAAAAATTCCAAGCGCCAAAACTGCGTTTGGACATTTCACATCCTCTACAAATTGAAATAAAAGTGATAAAAAAAAAGTTGCATCTACCCCAAAATCAAGGGAAGAGAATCCATGGCACACCTTGTAGTAGACGGGTGCTCAGTGGAAAGCGCACGTGACTAGATAATCAAGGGAAGAGAATCCACGGCACACCTTTAGTCAGCTTCAGGAATTTTTATTGAATACTTTATACAAAAGAAGTTTAACTCTCCATAAATAGAAAAAACGGGACATTACTTACTCAAAAAACACTGCAATTTTTTGGACTGTATTCACAGTTCAATAGCTGAACTAGACTGAACCCAGGAGCAGGCATCTCTGGCCTATATGCTACCTGGGAAAAATTAACAGGTGCAGCTGATTTGCTGAGCAGCAGCTCACATACCCCACTGCTTGGGGAACAATTAGATGGTAAAAAACTGCACATTAGTTTAATACCTGTTCACACCAGTATGCAGAAAAGCCACAGTATAATGCATGGGGAGATTGCACAAATGCAAAAATACCAATAAAAACAATCATTCACACTCAGTGCATGAGGGGGGTGGTTGCTGGTACTACAATTGCATATAAATAAGGCGATACAGAAGGGTGCCATAAATACAGATACGTGTAGTGCACCATACTGGCTTAAAACCTATTAGTGACACCCATACTATTAGATTAGGCGGGCTGCCCAGCACTCTCTGGGTGTACAACATAAAACACAGACACCCTCTGCTCCCCAGCACTGTTGGGCAAATAAAAAATATGACATACTAGAAAAATGTTAAATATGAGGTATTAGTTGGTATAGGGGCCCCAATACGCAAGCTCACAAGCCTCGTCACGGCTCCTCATGTCTTGCGAGTTCCTACACTAGCAATTTACAGAAAAAAACATACAAAAAAATGGGACATTACATTAAATACTCATAAATAGACAATTGGCAAGTAGAATTGTTAATGGAGTATTCCCATGGTCCGACGTTTCGGCCGACAGGCCTTTGACACTAAGGACCTAGGTGTGGGCTAGAAGGAGAGCAGGTCTGGAGAATCAAAGGCCTGTTGACCGAAACTTCGGACCATGGGAATACTCCATTAACAATTCTACTTGCCAATGTGTCTATTTATGGAGATTTAAATTTCTTTTGTATGAAGTATCTATTCAATAAAAATTCCTGAAGCTGACTAAAGGTGTGCCGTGATTCTATTCCCTTGATTATCTAGCCACATGCCCTTTCCACTGAGCACCCGTCTACTACAAGGTGTGCGGCGTAATCATACGTTCCTTACATCTATCCCAAAATGGTACCAAAAAAAGGAACAGTTTGGCCCACAAAAAATGCACCCTTACTCTAGTCTATAGGATGGAGTACAAAATCGTTATTGGTCGCAGAAAATAGCACTGCAGTGCAAATTTAGAGATATTTAGATATTTTTTACAGTACTAAACATAACAAAAAAAAACAACATTTTTGGTACTGTGCCAACCTGGAGAATACAGATAACACATCATTTATACCAAAGAGTGAATGAGATTAAAACAAAACCCCCGCAAACATGGCGCAAGTACATTTTCTTCACATTTTGTCCCACTTACAATTTTTTTGTGTATGTTCCAAGTGCATTCTATAGTATGATGAATGAGACCATTAGAAAATACATCTTGTCCCGCAAAATAAAAGCCCTCATATGTCTATGTAGATGGAAAAATAAAAAAGTTATGGCTTTTCATAGGTGGGAAGGAAAAACCCACCTTGGTGGGTTAAAGGGGCTGCTTATGCGAGTGTGTACATTTATGTATGTGTATATATACATTGCAGTAGATCCACTCCCATGTGCATTTTTCCTGGCTCCTCTGTGGCTGGAGCTGAAGAACCTGAGAGTCATGAGTTATGCGACTGTGATGTCATCTCAGATCCTTCTGCTCATTAAAGACACTGGACGTTTGCACAAACCTCCAGTGTAACGGGGCTGTTTCATGGGGTGAGTGGGGCTCGGGACCACCAGCAGGGCCCCTCCCTCTCCATCCTATGTACTCGTTGCCCCGAGCAGTCACCCGTCTTGCCCACCTCAAAAAAAGGCCCTTCTTGTTTCTATACCATATTACTGGTATTTACCACTAATACCTTTCCACTAGACCATATATTTGATAGGAAGCTTTAATTTTTACTTAAAGTATGGCTCAACATCATGAATCATATTTGAAAGCAGTTTGTGACCTACAAAAGGCTGGAGAGCAATGATTTATACTGTAGCAAGTGTTGATAACAAAAATACTTATCTCTATGGAAATAACCCAAGAGAAAAAAGGATAACATGAAGCCCAGAAAACATAATGTATACAAAAGCTTGAATAAAACTTGGTCTTTACAAGAAAAATTACAAATATTTAATAAAAACACAGTTTGTTTTTTTAACTGTACAGCTTTTTTGTATTTCTGACTCGTTTCAGACATTCACTACTCACAAAAAGTTAGGAATATTTGGCTTTTGGTTGAAATTTCAGGATGAACATAAAATTTCTGGACTTTTTTTTAAACGAACTGAATGAGAGCATCTCTTCACTTTAGATGCACATGTCCAACTGTTCAATGTTTCAGTACTTTTTGCACAACTTGCTGATCTCTAACAAGGAGCTTAATGGCAAAATTCACAACAGGTGTTTGATCCCTGAATCACCCAATACATTTAGGGGATCAATTTGAATTGGGATTTAAACAGTCCTCCTCATCATGCTGTTCACATTTTGAAATCATGAGACCAAGACAGCACCTTACAATTGATCAACAGTACCTCGCTATTGGTAGGCTTTAAACAGGATGCTCTCAGACGGAAGTGGCCACTGAGCTTAGAGCATCACATTCTGTCATCAGCAGGTTGTATCAGAGATACAGAGAGACTGGAAGAGTCACAGAAAGGCAAAGAAGTGGACGTCCTTTTGGCTACATCACACACTGATGACCGCTGTATTGTAAACAATGCCCTGCGGAACTGGTTGATGAATGTCGCACAACTCCAGGCACATTTAAGGGAAGTGAGAGGCAGCCAAGTGTCATGTCACACCATTCGTAACTGTTTATATTAGCTTGATCTGTGTGCTAGATGACCGGCAAGGGTACCTGATCTTTTTACTTTAAGTATGTGTTTGTGTAGGTATAAACTTTTTTTTGGGTTATTAAGCAAAGGATGAAGGATGGTTGACAGGAGTCTATGTTATCAAACTCCAGTCATTGCGGAAGTTTGCCAGGCCAAGAGAATAGTTAAAGGGGTGTTCCATTTTCAGACATTGATGGCATATCACTAGGAAATGCCATCAATGTGTGTGTTAGCCCTACTGCTGCGAACTGCACTTATCCTGGAAACAGGCCCCAAAAGTCTATGCTCAGAATGGAGAGTAGGTTGTGCTTGTTTACTACTTTCCATTCTGTTCTATGGTGGTTGCAAGTACAGCCGAACACATCACTCACCTCCACTTGGAACTCCTATAGAAAACAATGGAGAACAGCATGCAATTGCAACCTATTCTCCGTTCTGAACAGAGATTTTCAGGTTCCATTCCCAAGGTTGGTGCAAGTCCCAGAAGCGGAATATTCCGTCGATATACCATGAATGTGAAAAAACATCTGTAACCTCCCAAATCCCAATAGTGGTGGCTGCAGGCTGACAGAGTTTCATGATTTAACCCTAAAACTATGCAGAGGATTTGGAGATGGGTAAAAAAATGAGCTTTGACTGCTATAAGGAGACATGGAAAATTTAACACTGCAGGATTTGGGAGCTATTGAGAATACAAAACAAAATGGTGTTTAAGGGTGAACATTCATTTTGTCAGCTTTAGGGACATAAATTCTCTCCTGTATGTGACTACAGAGCAGACATCTCAAATTTAGAACTTGAGTCGATGTAAAACAATGGTTCCGAAACATCAACATTGTGATTGGCTTCTTGATGGATCTGCAGCATGGCTCGCTTACCATCCAGAGGTTCAGAAAATTACTGCCAAGAACAGCATTGCTGTGTAGACAAGATACGCCTGATGTGTAAGAAATGAACGCCAGTATGTTGCTCAGACTTGCCGTCTAAGAGCTGAGCAGATGGCAGACTGACACTGGGCCATCCTCCTAGAAAATTTTTGCCAAATATAGAAGACTAGTGAGATAATGAAACAAATTACAGACCTTGTTGTGTGGTGAAGCATGAGCTTGTACGAGCTGATAACCAAAGTGCTGTATAATCAGCCACAAAAGAGGTGTACTGTACTGCATACATTAATCTATCATAAATGCCATACCGTGCCATGTGAACCATTATCTTAAAGGGAATGTGTCATCAAAAAATGACTTATTGTTTAACGCACATTTTTATGTTAAACACATTTTTTAGGAATTTTTTGTTTTTTTTTAATTTTCCATATCACATTCAGTATTTTTTATTGATTCTTAAGTTCTGCAGTTTTCACTTTGGCCACTAAGCCTGATAATAGTCTGACACTTCCTGTTCTGTATAGATTGATTTTCAGTGTCTGCTCATTATCAGTAAAAGCAAGGTCAAACTGAAAGGAGATAACACAGGATAACATAGGATCCACCAGTCACAAGAGGAGATAGTCACAGCTCCCTCTCTCACCTCCCTGCACAGTGATTTCTTCCCAGGTCACAGAGCATGACTAGAAACTCTCCTATAAAAGTGAATGGGACTGGGTCAGTCTTAAGGCTCCTATATGCACGAAGCTGCTGTAAAAGTCTCTCTCTGACTGCTGTTAAAGCAGTGCAAGCAAGAATGTCTTCCCCACAATCATATATAGACGGCCGAATAGAGAAATCTACAATCAGGAAATAAAAACTGAGAGGAAAAGAATATAGATCAGGGTCTTGATTTAATAAGTAAAAAAAAAAAATAATAAATTGGCGACAGATTCCCTTTAAAGGAAACTAATGAAAGCCAGCAAAAGGGAAAAAAAAGTTTTATTATAAACATTTCAAAAATATTTCAGATTATACCTGTAGCTAGAAAACATGTCTGTGTACAGTACATACTCCTGTATTAAGTGGTCTAAGGGTAGGATCACATCAGCATTTTTTTCATCATAGGAACAGAAAAGCTAAAATAACAGCAGTGTCGGATCTGTTTCAAGATAGACACCAATGGACTTTGTTGACTAGAGTGGGCCAGGTAATAACATATTTGCTTGATTGTTCTCTCCACAGAGATAGATCAGATTTTACTAAACCCCCATCAATACATGAGAGGAAAATGGGGTAATCTTCTTCTGCACTGGGGAGAGAAGGGAGAAGGGTTTCATCACACTTATCAGGCTATTGCTGAGATTTACACTTATCCGGCCAGAGCCAACCAGAAAGAAGGACCATCAAGCAATCCTCTCACCCTGCTGTGCTATCAGAGCTCACAGAGGGGAGAATCAGGGAAAGCAATGTACATAAAAAAACAACCACGCTATAGTCACATATTGTTTGTCAATATGCAAAAAAAATGATGGTAGTGTCCCTTTAAGCATTACAGAGAGTTAATTCACATTAAAGAGTTGTCTGGGAAATACAGGACAGGTCCTTCAGAATGAGTAACACTTTTTACTCTCCAAGAAATAAGAGCCCTGAAATAGTAAAACTAAGAAATGAAAGCTAGGCTCCGATTGTTTGCTGTGTGGAATAAGGTCAGGTTTTCTTCAAGTCAGTTTTGATAAATGAGGCTCTGTGTTTTTCTAAAGGCTGAAAATGCTTTATTGTTTCCAATAAAAAATGGTAATTGATGAGAATTATTGTTTTATGCTTATCAAATTAAAGAATACTGACAAAGACAAATTATCCTTACACCTAGTCCCCCATAGACATCCTCCTACTTCTATGGGATAATAGCCAAGCACACTCACTCTGCTATGTTTAAAACTCTAACAGAAATAAATGGGGAGGACGGCCGCAAGCGCTGTCCCCCCTCTAGCTCGTAGCTATGAGCCGACCTGCAGCATTCAAAGGCTAGTGGAACACCCTTTTAACACACTGGGGTACAGGACCAATATGGAGGCAGCACTCCTCCATGCATGTAAGCCAAAAAATTACTTCTAGTGAGGAGACCTGTAGCTAGACAGTAGCATAAACCCTTTTTTTACTGCCTAACGTAATCAAGTTATAAGGGATTTTCTCACTACAATTGGCTTTTCAGATGTAGGGAAAGTTAAATGAAGACTATTACCAAATACAGTGTTGTTTTGATTTTGCTTTGGTTAGGAGATGAAGAAGATTTTATCACCTCTTAGAGTACACACGTTTCTCTGGTTACTGAGCACCTCTTCTTATATTTCCCTTTTCTCTCTGATCTCTCATTGCTCCATGCTGCCGTCAGTCATGGTGGTGTGCAGTTCTAATCTCTAGCAACAAAGTTTGTTTACCTAACTAAATGATAATAAGTCACTATTTAGAGCTCAGTAGCCTTGCTTACTACACTTCATACATCTGCAGGCATGTCACTATAACAGGAATGGCTAGGACTAGTAGAGCTGATATGCCAGTCACTGCTATAAATTCACGGCCTAACCAGGGAGTGGGAGTCTTAAACTGGCTGTGGTTCTGTGGTTTTGTGAAACTGTGAGAGAAACTCTTTGATGAGACATGTTAATACTAAATATTTACTATTTTGCTGCAAAAAATGTTACATTAAATACCACTGCTCTACATGAAGTTTGGGTATATTTTAGATACAAATTATAACAACATATAACCTGCTTCCTCCATAAGAAGGATAAAGGTCCGACTCCCAGAGAGAGCAGTTGCACCCAGCCCTGAAGCCTGATGGGGTCCAAAGCCCCTTTGCCACACAAAAAGACATCCGTTTCAGAAATGGCACTTGGAAGTAAAGGGCCCTGGTACAGATTTTGCACCTGAGACTTCAAGTTCTGCCGCTAATTTTCACTAAACATAATTTTTCTTGAATTTTGGGCCATCAAAACCGGGTAAAGAGAGTAAAAGAAAGTTCTTAGTTCCTGATAACTATTATCATTGGTGTACAGAAACAGTTGGAACAGAGACAATAATATATGCAGGACAAGGACAACTGCTAAATCCATCCATATTATTGACCTGTCAATGTTCACATAGTTATACTAATGCTATTCAGGACCAAGGATTGCACGTTCAGGGTCTCAAGGGCTAAAGAAAGTGTAAACGTCACAGCAAGAGCAAGTAGAGACTAGATTCAGTCATGGGAAAGAAGCTATAAAAAAGGTTGTCCAGGAAAGGGGTTGCTTTTTTGTCAACAAAGAGAACAATATCCATGTGAATGGGAAATGTATAAATAACGATAAACTGTAAGATAAGATCTAACCATTGGGAAAGAGGGGCACTGTTTATAGGAAAAAAAGAAACCATGTTGTCCTTCAAATCTGTAATTTGCTCATTCATCATTTATTATTAGAGGCCAAGACATGTTCCCCAGAGTTCTCCTTTTCTACCCAAATAGAACGGATAACAGGAAGTTGCAGTTATTGTCAGCCATTTTGAACTTTATAGAAGTTGCTGAACCTGAAAGAGATATTCCATATGATATGCCAAATAGCAACAAAAACCAAGGGACCGGGCGCTCGTTTCTTGGTAATAATCCTCGTAGAGATAGACGTAGGATAAAAAATAAATGTTATTCCATTAAAATATCAAGGGTTGATGCCCCACAATATTGAGAGTACTTGCAAAGCTTTGTGCCTGTACGGCCCTTCCTCAGATGCTTCTATGTTACATACTTTTTTTGTTGTTTTTGACTCCAGAGGAGTAGGACTACGCGGTCGCTTACGAGCTGGATTTGAGACCACCCATGCATCATGATGTTGTGCCTCTCCATAATCGCACAGCGTGTGAGACCCTTATTGTATTTATATTGCTTATTGTATTGGACGTACTTTCACAGAAGAGCGCCACCTCTCTTTTTATACCCTTTACATATGATATGCCAAGATATGCCATAAATGTCTTGAAAGGGTTGGGTCTCACCTCTCACACCAAATCGATAAAAAGTAGACAGCACTTCCAAACTGTGATGGTTTATTTATCCCAATGGAAACAACTTTCAGCTCTGAACAGAGCCTTTCTCAAGCATGCAGCTATGGCACAGACGAGGATGGGGTATAAAGAAATCCTGTTCTCAAGGTGCAAGTACAAGAGTACTTATAAATGCCCTAGATGAGAATAGCCCTTTAATAAAGGTCTTCTATAATCATGGTCCTATGTCACTTTTTCCTACTTGAATAACTTACAGATACAAAATTTTAGGATTTCTAACCATATCTTCACTCACACCAATTATATAAGTGTAATATCAGTCTGACTGTATATGTATATGACTGTATATGTTTTGTGTCGCCGTCAGTTTCAAAGCTATATCTACTTGTGCATTGGCAAGTAGATATTTAGAAGCCATTATTTTAGGTCTTGCTGCATTTTCTTGATGATCCCTAATAATTTACTATACTACAAGGGTATGTTCATTGGATAATTTTTTCATGTGGATTTTGACAGAATCTGTCAGAATCCGCATACAAATCCATTTGAATCTATTCTCCATTGATTTCAAAGGGAAATGTGAATGTCAGTTTATAATGTACAGAATATTCTGACATGGCTTTCAAATTTCAACATGGAATCCGTGTTGATTCTTTCTATTAAAGTCCATGGGAAACTGAAAATATGGCCCAATTCTGCACCAGACTTTATGTGGTGACGATTTGTAAGTGAAACCACATCAAAATCTGCACCGAGAACCAATGGACCATTTTAAAATAATATACAGGTTAAAACCCATGCTTAAAATCTGTGCTAAAAACCATATCAAAATTTGCATCAAAATGATAAAATCTATTCCTAAAATCTTTTTAGATGTGGATTTCACTTGAATTCTGTTTTAGATTGTTCCATGCCAAAAAACAAAGTGTCAATATACACTTTAACCTAAAATTGTTTAAAACATACCTCACCATAACAAACATCTCCTTGCTATAGCTGTACATACAGCAGTCACCATAGGTCCCATACTCACGCTCATAGTGATTACAGCAGAGAATATATTTCCCAGATCTTGAATCTTAAACGCATTGAATCTCAGGTACCATATAAGGCCATGTCTGGAGCTGGAGCGTGAGGATCAGGCGCCTTGGCATTGTCAATTGCTGCATTAACCCATCAAAACATACCCGGACATAGCTAAAATAGATGTGTTGTGTTTCACTGGGACATCAAATGCAGCGCTGATTTTTTTAATAGATTTTATTTTTTATGCGTCATTGATAGTTTGTTTAATAATGCATTAGAGTGGAGATCATCAGGCTGTGGCTCTCCAGGTATTGCAAAACTACAACTCTCAGCATGACTTGATAGCTTGTACATTCTGTGAGTTGTGGATTTGCAATAGTTAACAAAGACACAGGTAAAAGACCACTGTATTAAAGAATGCCTAGAGTTGACTCTGTATACTCGAATGCAGTAGCGATGATGCCACAATGGTCTGCAGCTTTTCTGTCGTCAGCTTAATATGTTTCTTAGTCAACAATCTGGTGCAGAATCACCGACCAACCACCTGCATACGTAGCGCTCTGACTTTTGATTACCGTTTTTGAATCACACTGTGCTTGCCTCTTTCCTTATGCCAGTATGTAATACTAGTACACAACTGAGAAAGCTCACTGGTGTGCAGACTGCTCCCTTACTGCAAATAGTATAATGTTTCACACAGATTCACCATTAATAACAGCAGAACTGATCTCCCAGTGGCCGCACATTTTTTGCAGAGAGGACCACTGTATTGAAGATTTGCAGATTGTGGTCTTAATGGGACATTTTAAGACACAACGGGAGAGGAAGGATGGGAATATAAGTTAATGCAAAAATTTCAAACCCTGAAGAATGGACTAATATTCATCATAGTTTCATGTCACACTATGTGTGAACTGTGAGGGTTACAAATCACACCTGATAGCAAAGAGATAAGGACAAGAATCACTGATCCCTTCTGTCACGCCTCACAAGTTTCCAGACTGTTTATTTCTTGACTGTTGGGTAAATAACTTCTCTACTTATATTGCATTTTGTTATTTTTAAAGATTCTCAGTTTCTTTGAGGGTTCATGCCTTTTGTGTATAAAATGTCTGTGAATTTTCAGTTTCTTGTATAACATCATGTCTAAAGGAGAGAGCTAGTACTCTCGAAAGCTCACCATCAAATATAAAGCCTCTAAAAGGTATCGCCTGATTTTTTCCCTCTTCTATCCTTACTGCAAACTAAGAAAACAGCTTCATTCTAAGGACTGGGGTGGCCAAAAAATAAAATAACATAAAAAAAAAAAATTTAAAAAAAATCGATGTCATACCAAAAGGTTACAAAAAACATTGTGGTTAGAATGTCTTATTAAAAGGGTTATCCATTTTCACAGAAAAAAAATATTATGCTCTCATTAAAACCAAAAAAATTATACTTCCCGTCCCCAGTCCCAGCGCGGCCTCTCCGATCTTCTGTTTTGTCACTTACAAAACAGGTAAGTCAACACTACGGTGATCATGTGCTACTCCCCATACATCACTGCTCAGAAATGAATAGCTCCAAATAGTGATGTAAGTTGAGTCACGTGACCGTTCAGCAGCTGCAGTGCTGATGTGCTCATTCGTAAGCGACAGAATGTAAAAAGACCGGGAAGAGCCAGCGCTGGAACTGGGAACCGAAGGTCGGCGACTAGAAGTTTTTCTCGTTTTGATGACGCACTGGAGCAGAATATACATATTTTATTTTTATTTTTTTATAAGGACATGGACAACCCCTTTAAATGCCTTATACATAATTAGATTAAAAAAAGCGTCTGCATTTTTTCCCCCAGAAATAAAACTACAATACACCTATTGCAAGACCTGTGATTGGCATTGAAGCTTCAGGCCATTTAGGTGTACGAAACTGAGCTGCAATACCAGACACAGTCCATGCACAGGAAGGGTGATGTTCCTAGGAAAAAAGGGTGTCAAACCGATTTCCACTAAGGCCCACATCCGTATTATAATTGTCCTCAAAGGACCATGTGCCACATGGTCAGTAAAAAATGTGCCCTTTCCAGCTCTCGCAGCCACATAAAATGATGTTGAGGGCCGGATATTAGTTTGACACATGAGCTCTAAGCGGTCATTTACATAACGTTTCGCTCTCTGTCAGTGGTATCCATTGGGATACCGCGAAAAAGACAGCCTGACACATATGACGATGGAGCCACAATGGTGCTGCAGCAAGGCCCATAGAAAATAATAGAAACTACATTTGCTCTATTTCCTAGCAGTATATACCTTGGGTCTCATTTATCAAAACTGTCTAACAGTGAAATGGTCATTATTGCCTATAGCAACCAGACCTGAGCTTGGTGCATTGGTGCTTATGGGCAACAGTCTAAATGTTTTGATGATAGATGAGGCCCAATGTGCGCCAGACACAAAAGTGTGGTAGACCATGCTTCTGTATCCCACACATATAGCATATACTACTGGACATTAGAACAAACGTAGTCTGAAAAAGACTACATTTTCTCTACTGTTCTCGATGGACCTGTGGCTGTGTTGCGTTGTTACATTAGGGCACCATTTTGTGCGGCATAACAACAAATATCACCAACAGAGAGCAAAACGCTGTGTGGACTCGCCAGAGCAATGGAAACCCTTTTGAAGAGCTTGTCTTATATATAGCATTTTGCAGCATTTTGTGCTAATGTACAAGTCCATTTTAATTATTCCTCCCAAAGCCAAGATTTACAATGGTGTAAACGGTCACCCCATAATCCTAATGGAGTCCCTTTGCCAATAACAGATGACTATGCACAAATTCTGAAAGGGGGCACATGATATGGGCAGGGGTTATCCAAATATTAAATATGGACATAGTCAGTTCTCCTTCTTTGCTATATCTTTAGGAAGGTTCTGCCATTACTGTTGTAAACTGTAAGTGCCATGTTGGTTTAAGGGAATCTGTCACCTATTTTGTTTTTTGTTTACTTATTAAAACAAGCCCCTGATCCATATCCTTTTCTTCTTAGCCGGTTTTATTTTCTGATTGTAGATTTCTCAATTCAGTCGTCTGTATACGATTGTGGGGGCAGGATTCTTACCTATATTGCTTAAACAGCAGTCAGAGAGATACTTTACAGCAGCTTCATGCACATAGGAGGCTTAAGACTGACTCAGTCTCATTGACTTCTATAGGAGAGTTTTCTAGGCATGCTCTGTGACCTGGGAAGAAGTCAGTGTGCAGAGAGGGGAAGAGGGTGAGCTGTGACATCACCTATTATGAATTGAGGATTCTGTGTTATCTATACATATTGGTGCCTCCTTTCAGTTTGACCCTGCTTGTGTTGATAATGAGCAAACTACTGAAAATCTCTCTCTATAGAACAATACGTGTCAGACAATTATTAGGCCTAGTGGCCAATGTGAGAACTGCAGGACTTAAAGGGGTTGTACCGCTACAAAGATCATGTCTCAGATTATGGAGACAGTAAAAATAAGCACTTTTGTAATTGGGTTGCATTACCTCAGTCACTTGGTTTAGTAGATATGAGCTTTTCTATGCATCTGTGTTCTATTTCTGCTGCTGCTGTCGGGACACGCCTCTTGGCCGGATACCTCCCCTAGCCACGCCCCCTGCCCTGTGATTGGCTGGCATTTCATTCAGCCTGTTGGGATACGCCCCCAGACAGGAAACACCCCAGACACGCCCCCTTTCGCTGTGTTGGCTTTCCTGCACACTCTGTGTTTACGCCCCTCTTAACTGTTAAAATCGATAGTGAAACTAAGGGCCGCTGTCTCTATACTCACCTCCCAGCTCTCGGGTGAATGATCTGGGCAGTTACTGGCTGTTTAACTCATAGATCCCTCATATAACAGAGTCTTATACAGGCTCCTACCTGTTAACAGGTGGAGAGAAGGGTAGGAGGGCAGTGTGCATTGCTCCATATAATACAGTAAGACAGACTGCTGTCTGGTAACAAAGGGAGAGGGGGGCCGTGTACACTCCCCACAATTGTTTCATCAGTTCAAAGGGTGTGGTTTTATAACTGCTTATAGAGAGCAAGGGCTTGTGGAGCTGAAGGTTGCAGGGAAAATGAGCAGCATGCAGGAGCTGCAGATCTCTTCTCTCCAGACATCCTTCTGCTTTTCCCCTGCACAGTCACAATGATGATGTCACAGGTCTTCAGTGAGGGGAGACAGCCTCCTGGGAGAGGGGACACGCCTGTGAGAGGAGAGACTCGCCCCTGGATTTCTAATTCAATCTCGGAGAATTAGCTGAACAGCATGAACAGTTCAAACGATACAACCCCTTTAAGAATTATTAAAAAATATGAAAAATTAAAAAAAAAATCCTAAAAAATGTGTTTAACATAAAAATGTTAGTAAACAATAAGTCATTTTTTGAGGACACATTCCATTTAAGGTTCATTTCTCAAAGTCGTCTGGTTTAGCGGTATAACCGTAAAGAATTTACTAAATGACTGGCCCTCCACTGGGGAATGATTGGTGGCCGGAACTTGCAGATACCACTGTAATCATTCCTTATGGACAGTAACACACTCTGTGATCTTGAATGGAGAACTTGACTATTTGATATGGAAGACTATATGGGGTTCCTATACAGAGTCTAGTCTTTGAAAATGGAGTAGTATTAATTCTGTGAGATCCATGCTTAATCAGCTATATTTTATTTTGAGAAATCCTTTAAAATAGGTTTAAAAAAAAAATAGTATCTAGATCAAAGTGACGGAAGAAACTGAACAAAAACAAATGAATGGGAATATGAACTATTGGCAGGTTTGGTGTAATATATTAAGATAGTCATTCACACATAAGTCCCAGTGACTCGCTCTGATAAATTGTGAATCGCCGCTACTGAAGACTGAGTGGAATACATTATTACGCAGAATTTCTCAGACAAAAGTCCCTGTTCCTCAAAATAACAGGTATCTCAGTCCTGCTCACAAGTCACACTCTGCTATGAATAGTTCCTTTTGTGGATGGAAAATTAAATGCCTCACTGGCAAATAGCCTAGCAAAATAGGACAAATCTGTCTAGCAGTCAATAGGCTGCACAGCAGCAAAGCCATAGCCCTGAGCTATTTTACATTTAAGAGCAACCTACTTATGGCAAGTTACATCAATTTCAAATGAGACAAAACAAAATACTTCATCCACCGTACTCGAGCACATAAACTTACAAAATACAAACAAAACTCCCCTGAAAAACCGCCTAATAAAATGGTAAATGGCAAAGCATTGTAATTTCTGGTATTAGGAATCTGTGTAATCCTACCGACTCATTTGGCTTTGGGCTAATGTATATTTAGTAGCCTATTGACCAACATCCCTCAGAAATCTGATAACTTAATGGATTCATCTTTGAGTCCAAGCAGACTGGACACCAGTTGTGTCTCACTTCGAGCCATCTGTCAATAGATAAGACTTAGCCAGCAGAATGCTTCACCCAGACGTTTAAGCCTAAAACCACATTAACCCAGTGCTACATAGCACAAATGCCTTGATAGTAATTTTAGTTTGGGCTTTGGGCTTTTCATGGTGTAGATTTTTGGCTGCTTAATACACAGTTAAAAACCTTATATCCCTCCTGACAAATTTACTTTACTTACAAAAAAATGCAGTACTAATATTAATCAAAAAACGACACTGGACATAAACAGATATATCTATTGATTATTAATACAGTAAAGCCCTATTCACATTAGGTTTTCAACTTCTGTTGGTGGTAACCATCAGAATAACCAGAAAAAAAGTATCTCTATATATACCTTGGGGCAGAGTCGTAGCTAGATCACGCTTTTGTAAGTAAAGCCTATATGATTGTGAAATAAAGCAAATGTAGTCCAAAAGAGACTAGGCTTGCCCTACAGTTTACATGGCCCCGCTGTGGTATATGTTGGGATAATTTCCAGGTTTAATGGATACCACTGAGAGAGAAAAAAATATGATGTGAATGAGGTCTAATATAACCATTAAAGTGATTCTGCCATCTGGAAAAATCCCTCCTGAGGCC
The DNA here is from genome assembly GCA_025379985.1 of Phyllomedusa bahiana. Lineage (NCBI taxonomy): Eukaryota > Metazoa > Chordata > Amphibia > Anura > Hylidae > Phyllomedusa > Phyllomedusa bahiana. Next base: position 91,095 of record JAODAL010005715.1, on the reverse strand, counting down.
TCAGAGAACAGAGAAATTGCCAGGCGTGCACAGTTCTGAGTTCTGAATACAGCCGAGCATATATATGAATAGAAGAAAGTGACGCAAGCACAGCAGTCTCCCCATTTTTTGAGGCCTGCTTGTAGCAAGGGAGGGATTTTGACAAATGGAAAAAACCCTTTTAGGATAAAGTAGCAGTCACTAGTCCTGTTGTTTTTGTGAGTCATTGGATCTCAAAAGAGGTAATGTTCCTCACTATGGAGAAGCACCTTGCAGTTGTCTATGGAGACTTACAACCCATGAATGATCCACTAAAACTAAAATATATTTAAATAAGCTCAAGGGAAAAGAGCCAGGACTTGAGAACCTCCTATTGGATGTAGCATTTCTCAAGTTGCACCCAACTCAATCAGAATACAAAATGGTACTTGCTGGTCTTTAATTTTAAATTTAATTTTAAATTTTTTTGGTTTAGAATGCTTGCCCCTCATCAGTGCAGAGCAGGACACTGCCAGAATGGGTGAGAGCAGGAATGGGATAGCAGGTAGGTGAATATAGGCGACCGCCTAGGGCACCACTTAATTCCACAGCAGAGAAAAATGGCAGGCTTCTTTAAATTGCAAAAACATGTAGAAAATTTATTAAAAAGTCCCATAAATACAAGACTTGAATGACAGCAGTTGTACTACTTGCGATTATGGTGGAGAACATTTCCATAGTAAGCGGTATAATAGATGTTGAAGACGTATTTTCATCTGCAGTACTGCGACTGCATAGCTCTGGTCGCTCCGGCTTGGAGCACGGCAGTACCTGACAGGCGGGCGTGGCGCAGGGCGTTACGACGTTTCGGGGGACCTCCCCCTTTCTCAAGCATGCTTGAGAAAGGGGGAGGCTCCCCGAAACTTTCGTACGCCCTGCGCCACGCCCGCCTGTCAGGTACTGCCGTGCTCCAAGCCGGAGCGACCAGAGCTTTGCTAGTCGCAAGTACTGCAGATGAAAATACGTCTTCAACATCTATTATACCGCTTACTATGGATTGTTCTCCACCATAATCGCAAGTAGTACAACTGCTGTCATTCAAGTCTTGTATTTATGGGACTTTTTAATAAATTTTCTACATGTTTTTGCAATTTAAAGAAGCCTGCCATTTTTCTCTGCTGTTGACTGTGTTGAGGGTTGAGGAGCCCTGGCTAAGGCAGACTTGCCCTATAGCGGTCTTTGTACTTAGTTGAAAGTAGCTACGTTGAAAAATAGATGCACCACTTAATTCCAGACAGGAAGGGGGTGCAAGGAAGCATGGAGGGGGATGAATTTCCCATTGGGGGGCCAATATGTGCCTTATTTTCCTAGGGCACCAGAATATCTTGTCCTAATCCTGGATGAGAGGCTTTAGATGCAGCTTAAAAGGGGTAAAGTTCCTCATTAGGGTGTGTTTGAAGACCTACGAGCCATGTACTCTAAACTAAAATTCAAATCTATTCAAATAACCTCATAGGAAGAGAGCTAGGACCCAAGTAGTTCCTTGGAGGTAGGTCAGCACCAACTCCGATGCGATCTCATCTGTCCCCAGATACGATCATTTCTGCCCAAATCATAAGGGGGAATCAGAAGCGGGTAACCCCCACCGCACCATGATGTTTGTGTACCCTAATAGAGGGTGTGGATGCGGATGGTCTTCATTAGACAACCCCATTTAAGCAGAATTTCTGCTTTTCTAGCGAGGCCATTTAAAATATGACATAATAATGATGTTAAATAGAAAAACCTAATATCCTGAGGCATCGGAGTAATACGTTCCAGTAGTAACAGAGAATATCAGAGTTCATATCAGAACACGGTGGCTATGCACTTACACAGTAGCTTCTGGTTGTCCTCATCTGCTCCTTTCCAGGGGCACACATTGCTACATGGACCGTTACAAAAAAAGTCTTAATTAAAATTAGTATAGTCTTAGATCTCTATAAACCATATGTCCTATTAGGTAGTGTTTACTTATATGGAATGAGACTTAGAGATAAATGATGGCCTTTATCAATCATCTTTATAAACTAACCTTCCGCTCATATTTTTCATTTGGGTTTAGAGGGTCAGTAACTTTTAATTTTGAGTTAATCACTTTAAAGTGACCTTACATTCTGCATAGATAGTCATAACATAAAGTGCACTAGGCAGGCACTTATCTCTACCACGCAGTGCCATGCTGTCTATACGATGCTCACCCGGTCTATGCTAAGTAGCTTACATCTATAAAATATTTATATACTGTGCTATATACATTTATCATTGTCATGAGAAAATGTGCCATATGCAGTTACCCTCTTACTGAAAACATTCTCTATAATGTTTCATAGTTTCATAGTTTGTAAGGCCGAAAAAAGACGAAACGTCCATCAAGTTCAGCCTGTTGTGCTAAGGTGTTGATCCAGAGGAAGGCAAAAAACCCCAATGAGGTAGAAGCCATTTGTCCTCATTTTAGGGAAAAATTCCTTCCCGACTCCAATCTGGCAATCGGAAAAATCCCTGGATCAATAACCCCCATCCAGAATCCTAGACGCTCCAGAAATGCATCCAAACCCTTTTTGAACTCTGTCAGTGAATTCACCATGACATTTCCTCTGGCAGAGAATTCCACAGTCTCACTGCTCTTACAGTAAAGAATCCCTTTCTATGTTTATGTAGAAACTTTCGTTCCTCAAGACGTAGAGGATGCCCCTTGTTCTAGATACAGCCCTGGATATAAATAAATCTTGGGAGAGATCTCTATATTGACCTTTGATGTATTTAAACATATTTATTATGTCCCCCCGAAGCCGTCTTTTCTCTAAACTAAATAACCCCAATCTTGCTAATCTTTCTGGGTATTGTAGTCCACTCAGTCATTTTATTATTTTTGTTGCCCGCCTTTGTACCTGTTCAAGCTCTACAATGTCTTTCCTGTGCACTGGTGCCCAAAACTGTACACAATATTCCATGTGTGGTCTAACCAGTGACTTGTATAATGGGAGAATAATGTTCTCATCATGTGCCTCTATGCCCCTTTTAATGCACCCCATAATCCTATTTGCCTTGGCAGCTGCTGTCTGACACTGGCTGCTACAATTTAGTTTACTGTCCACCAGGATTCCCAAGTCCTTCTCCATGTCACTTTTGCCCAGTGTTTTTCCATTTAACATGTAGTCATGTAATGGATTTTTCCTCCCCATGTGCATAACCTTGCATTTATCTGTGTTAAACCTCATCTGCCATTTCCCTGCCCAGGCCTCCAACTAATCCAGATCCCTTTGCAATAACAAATTATCTTCTATTGTGTTGATTACTTTACAGAGCTTAGTATCGTCTGCAAAGATCGATATTCTACTGTGTAGTCCCTGTGTAAGATCATTAATGAAAATGTTGAAGACGATAGGGCCAATACTGACCCTTGTGGTACCCACTAGTAACAGCGATCCAGTCTGAGTATGTACCGTTAATTACTACCATTAGTTTTCTATCAGAGAGCCAGTTACTTACCCACTTGCACACATTTACCCCCAGTCCAAGCATTCTCATTTTATTTACCAACCTTTTATGTGGCACCGTATCAAATGATTTATAAAACTATAGATATATGACATCCAGTGCCTCACCCCGATCCAGTCTAGCACTGACTTCCTCATAGAAGCTGATGAGATTAGTCTGACAGGACCGATCCTTCATAAACCCATGCTGAAACGGCGTTATACATTTATTTTCAGTGAGATACTCCAGGATAGCTTCTCTGAGAAAACATTTTACCTACAACGAGGTCAAACTTACCGGCTTATAGTTTCCTGGATCACTTTTTGACCCCTTTTTGAATATTGGCACCACATTTGCTCTGCGCCAATCCTTTGGGACATACCCCGTTATTAGACAGTCCATAAATATTTAGAATAGGGGCCTATCTATGACATCACTTAACTCCCTTAGAACACGTGGGTGTATGCCATCTGGACCTGGGGATGTTATACATATATAAAATTGTACTTAAAGACAATCAATGCTTTTTAATATCATGAATCACTGATATCAATATCATCTTACATTATTTAGTTATATCTGTAACGTAATGTTAAGATGCAGCCAGATATGTACCTGCAGATGATGGCAACCTCTAATGACAGGTAAGGTCCATACCTTTTCAAAACACCTTTCTTCCTTGACCTGTAGATCCTTTTGCTTTCATCCATTAAAAGGGGATTGTCTCATCATAAAAAAAACTACATAAAATGGCATCTGCCTCTCATTACTCACTGCAAAAACAGCAATTATGTTCTTATAATCTTCATAAAAAATATATCTAAAAGGGTTAAGTCTCAGGCACTGCAAATCTGAAAGGTGTTTAAATACATGACATAAGAAAGGAATGAGTACAGTTTAAAGCGAATCTGTAGCCAATATTTTTTTTTGCTTATTAAAACAAGCCCCTGATCCATATTCTTTTCCTCTCAGTCGTTTTTACTTCTTTATTGTAGATTTCTCTATTCGGCCGTCTATAGATGATTGTGGGGAAGACATTCTTGCTTGCACTGCTTTAACAACAGTTAGAGAGATACAGCAGCTTCATGCACATAGGATTCTTAAAGGGAATGTGTCATCAAAAAATGACTTATTGTTTAACTCACATTTTTATGTTAAACACATTTTGTAGGAATTTTTGATTATTTTTTTAATTTTCCATATCACTTTCAGTAATTTTTTTAAGAATTCTTAAGTCCTGCAGTTTTCACTTTGGCCACTAAGCCTAATAATCGTCTGACACTTCCTGTTCTGTTTAGAGAGCTTTCCAGCAGTCTGCTCATTATCAGTAAAAGCAGGGTCAAACTGAAAGGAGACACCAATGTATACAGATAACACAGAATCCACCAGTCACAGGATTAGATGTCACAGCTCCCCTCTCCCCTCCCTTTACAGTGAAAACTCTCCTATACAAGTCTATGGGACAGAATCTGTCTTAAGAATCCTATGTGCATGAAGCTGCTGTAAAGTATCTCTCAGTCTGCTGTTAAAGCAGTGCAAGCAAGAATGTCTTCCCCACAATAATATATAGCCGGCCGAATAAATAAATATACAATCCGTAAATAAAAAACGACTGAGAGGAAAAGAATATGGATCAGGGGCTTGATTTAATAAGCAAAAAAAAAATAAAAAATGGCGACAGATTCCCTTTAAGACAGATTCTGTCCCATAGACTTATAGGAGAGTTTTCACTGTGAAGGGAGGGGAGAGGGGGACCTGTAACAAGCTCCTCTTGTGACTGGTGGATCATGTGTTATCTGTACACGATGGTGTCTCCTTTCAGCTTGACCCTGCTTTTACTGATAATGAGCACACTGCTGAAAAGCTCTCTAAACAGAAGAGGAAGTGTCAGACAATTATTAGGCTTAGTGGCCAAAATGGCAACTGCAGGACTTAAGAATTATTTTAAAAAAATACTGAAAGTGATATGGAAAATTAAAAGAAAAATAACCAAAAATTCCTTAAAAAAAATGTGTTTAACATAAAAATGTGAGTTCAACAATAAGTAATTTTTGATGACACATTCCGAACACTAAATAGGCAACAAACTAGTAAAGAAGGCTCTGCCACCAGAGCTTACACTTTACAAGGGAGGAAGAAGAAGACAGAAGGTTGGGGAACAAGCCTTGTATATGGTGCTGTAGTGGCGGCAGGGATATTGTAGGTGTAGGCTCCTGTACGGGTTTTAGGTTACTTTTGAAGGTCATGAAGAGTCTAATGTGTTGGGGTAGTGAGAGGAGAGTCTTGTATATTATGGTTAATAGTTTGAACTTAATTTGCTGGGCAGTAGTTGACAGTGAAGTTATTGGCAGAGGTTGAAAGACAGAGGAGTAAAGAGAAGAGAGGATAATTAACCAGATAGCAGAATTGAGGATGGCATGGAGAGGAACAAGTGTGTGGGATGGATGGACACAGAGAAGGATGTTGCAGTAGTCTTTGTTAGGAGATGATCAGGGCATAAACTACTATATTTGTAGGATCAACATAAAGAAAGAATTAGATTCAAGAAATGTTTTTAAAGTGAAGGAGGTAGGAGGTGGGAAGGGCTTTGATGTGTATCTTATAAGACAGGGAGGAGTGGAAGGTTATTCCAAGGCAGCGGATTTGTGGGACTGGGGAAAGCTTGGAGCCATTGACTTGATCATTTCATTGTCCAGCCATTCAGATGAACACATGACACAATAAATTTAATGCTAAAGTACTCCAGAACAAAAGCCTCCCTCTGTTTGTGGTCCTCTACTCTTGCTCCTAAAAGAAGGTTCCGAGCAGGGTTACCTCTCCGTGATATCCACATGGCCTAGTGGGGCATACGGACAGGAGTTTTCTTGATGGGCCAACCTTGTGAACATTGCAGTGTCTGTTAAGAGGGCCAGCTTGTAGCAGAGTTCAGTAGTTACCAATCCAGCTTACATCGACCTACCAATCTCCTCTTGGATACACCAACGTGACTGCATTGTAATGCCGCCCCCTTTCCAAAGGTGCTCTCATTGCCGTTCTGCCTGATGCATCACAAGCCCTTCAAGTGGGTGTCATTCTAATGCACTGTATGTTTAATACTTTATTTACAGTAAACTCTACAGATAGTCACCGATTTTTCTTTTTGGTTTCCCACACTACTTATGGTTATGTTCCCTCTCATAAAGGACACTAAGATGCCACTATGCCTAATTTAACAGTTTATGCATCTTAAATTCAAGTTTTTGTAGTTTTGCATGGAAAATTCAATATGTTCATGCCTTCTAAGGGTACGTCCACATGACATATCAAAATACTCCTCAGAGTCTGAATCCTAAAACTGTGTTGTCAAAGAAATATTTTGATGTGATTTCAATATGGATTTTAGGTAGTTTTTTTCCCAGAATTGCAGTCGGAAAACGAGTCCCATCCATGCCTATGGGGTTTTGGACATGGATCAGACAGAGAAATGTTTGGGATGTGTTTCTTGACCTAAAATACAGCAGACGAATGAACATGTTTTTGTAAAAACAACAGTTTTGAAATCTGACTTCAAGAAAAAACGAATCATGTGGACTATAACTTGGATTTTCAATTAAGGTCTATGGGGATGGTTTTACACTCAGTTTTTGACAGATTTGAAAATCCAAATCCACATCAAAAAATGACTGGAAATGCTTGCCGAGTAGATGGACCCTAAGACGGTGAACCATCTCCTACATGAGGTATGGATCTTGGGAGCTTGCTCACACATTTTTTGATGCTTTGCTATGCAAACTGAAAACGCAAACACTTCATAATTGCATAAATGGATAATGCTACAGAAACCATAAAAAACAGATCTACAATAAAGAACTTTGGCACATTTAATCAATCTGCAGAAATTATCTGCAGTATAAATAATAACCACTTTTATAACTAAAATAAGAAAAATAATCTTTAACAGATCGGTAGCTGCTGTATCAGGATACAATCTAATTGTGTTTCAAATTTCTATATGAAAAGCAAAACTGTGACACACCATATGGTACTATAGTATGCATGGTGGGGTCCCATATGTAACCAAAATGTATACATCATTAATTATTCTCACACAACAGCAGGAACCATCTGGAAGACATTTCTAGTGTCTAAGATATTACCAGGGCAATCATAGTAGTTTTGGAGTCAAAACTTACAGTGGGGAAAAAAGGATTTAGTCAGCCACCAATTGTGCAAGTTCTCCCTCTTAAAAAGATGAGAGAGGCCTGTATTCATAGGTAGACCTCAACTATGAAAGTCAAAATGAGAAAACAAATCCAGAAAATCACATTGTCTGATTTGGAAAGAATTTATTTGCAAATTTGGTGGAAAAAAAAAGTATTGGTCAATAAAAAAAAAGTTCATCTCGTACTTATTATTATCCTTTGTGGCAAGAAGAGGTCAAAATTCTTAACTCTTCACAAGGTTGGGCACATTTTTCTTGTATTTTGGCCCATTCCTCATGCAGGTTCTAGACAATGATGTTTTGGGGTGTTGCTGGGAAACATGGGATTTTAAACCCCCCCAAAGGTTTTCTAGGGGGTTGAGTTTGGGAGATGGCTAGGCCATCCAAGACCTTGAAATGTTCTTACAAAGCCACTCCTTCGTTCCCCGGGGTGTTTGGGGGAACAATGTCATGCTGAAAAAACAGCCGTTTCATCTTCAATGCCCTTGCTGAGGGAAAGGGGTTTTTGCACTCAAAACCTCATGAACATGATTCCCCCATCATTCTTTTGTACACGGATCAGTCGTCCTGGTCCTTTGCAGGAAACACCCCCAAAAGCATGATGTTGCAAAACCCCAAACTTCACGAGGTATGGAATTTTTGGAGGCAATGAGCATTCTCTCCCCTCCAAAAAGACAGTTGTTTTCTAAAAAAACAGTTCTACTTTGGTTTTCATTGCCATATGAATTTCTCCCAATACTCTTCTGGTCATAAAAAGCTCTCTAAAATTCAGAGGGGGCCCCGGGGATTAGGGTTAAGAGGGGGACACATCTGGCCTCAGGATCTATTTTCCGGTGGCGTAGTGTGTACTGATGGTCCCTTTTTTATATGTTACCCACTCTGCAGGTCATTCACTAGGTCCTCCCATTGGTTCGGGATTTTGCTCCCCCGTTCTTGTGATCATTTGCCCCCACGGGTGAATTTTCCCGGGAGCCCCAGATCAAGGGAGATTACAGGGTTTTGTATGTTTGCATTTTAAATTATTGCCCCCCACATTTTGATTTCTTCACCCCAAGTGCTTGCCTATTGCGATTCAGTCTTCCCACCCAGTGCAGGGCTACAATTTTGTTTCTGGTGTTTTCGATAGCTTTTGGTCTTCGCCATAGTGGAGTTTGGGTTGACTGTTTGAGATTGGGGGACGGGGGTGTCTTTTTATATGTAATTTAAAAAACGGGTTTGCCATTACTAAGGTAAGGGTGGGGACAGAGAAGCCTCTTAAAAAGAATTTTCAGGTCTGTGAGGTAGAAACCTGTTGTTTGTAGGTGACCAAATACTTATTTTCCACCAAAATTTTGGAAAAAAATTTTTTTCCAAATCAGACAATGTGATTTTCTAAGATTTTGTTTTCTATTTTGTCTTAATAGTTGAGTCTACCTATATTTCAAAAAGGCCCTTCATCACGTGTTTTTTTTTTTGTAATAAATTTTAAGAATGCTAACCACAACTAACATGGTTTTATTTTAACTTTTTTTAAACAATTTAAATTTTACTTCACAAGAAATTCTAATTTGTTGCCATGTTCTTTACAAGCTTTTGGTAAATTTTTTTTATCATAAAGACAGTCTCTTTTAAAAAGAACCACCCAGTTTTCAATCCCGGGGCTCTTTGTCATGGCTATACATTTCCCTTTTTAAATTAAGTAACCATGTCAGTAGGGGCATACCTAAAATTTGTAGGGCCCCACTGCAAAATGACAGTAAACTAAAATGGCTCCACAAGTAGCTATAATTAAAGGTTAATTAATAGTGATAATAGTGCTATGTACCAGATAACCTACATAGTAGTGCTAGATAGGGGAAAGCCACCAACATGTTATTCCTTATAAAATCATACATGCCAACTCCCCGTTTTTGGGGGGGGGGTCCCATTTGGGGTCCCCCCCCGCCCTCCGGGGGGTTTGGGGCATTCCTCCCCCCCGCCTGCAGGCGGGGGGGCCCTTTTAAAAAATTCCCGCGGCGCAAGAGAAAGGCGGGTGCGCTACTCTTGGCCGCGGGACCGTCCTACGGGCGGGTGAACGGGCAGCGGGGCTCACCCGCCCGCGGTCTCATTTGCGGGGAGGGGGCAGGAGGGATCGCTCCCCCCTCCTTTCTCCCCCTGGTCCGGCGTTGGGCGCCGTGCATACGATAGCGGCGCAGGGGAAGGACCGCGGGGTGCAGGGGAAATGACGCGCGGCTGCTCCATTCCCCTGCGGCGAAGAATCGGGAAGGACCTGCCGCGCTCAGGGAGCAGTAAGGTAATGGATTTATTATTTTAAATTTTTTTTTTTTCTTTAGGGGCTCTACCGGCTACAGAGAGGGCAACTCCTCAACAAAAGGGGGGGGTACCTGGAAATGGGGGCACTACCTGGCAAAAAAGGGGGCACTACTGGGTTACAATGGGGGAAATAACCTGGTAACAAAGGGGGCAACCGGCTAACAATGGGGGCACCCTGGCTAACAAAGGGGGGCAAACCCCCAAAAGAAGGGGGGACTACCCGGGGAACAAAGGGGGCACTACCTGGCAAAAAAAGGGGGCAAAACCTGGCTACAAATGGGGGCACTACCTGGGGTAAAATGGGGGACTACTCAAAAAAGGGGCACTACCGGGAAAAAAGGGGGCCCAACCCGGGGAAAAGAGGGGGGACTCCTGGCAAAAGAGGGGGCACACCTGGCTAAAGATGGGGGCACTACCGGCTAACAGATGGGGGCCTACCTGGGAACAGGGGGGACATCTACCCGGCTAACCCTGGGGCACTACCTGGAACCGAGGGGGCCTACCTGGCTAACCCATGGGGGCATACTGGCAACCAATGGGGACTCTACCCGGCAACCCTGGGGACATTACTGGCAACCAATGGGGCATCTACCCGGCAACCAAAGGGGACATCTTTCCTGGCAAAAAATGGGGGCATACCTGGGAAAAATGGGGGGACTACCTGGCAACAATGGGGGGACTACCCGGAAAAAAAGGGGGGGGACCTACCTGGCAACAATGGGGGCACCACCTGGCTAACAGTGGGGGCACCTTCCCGGTAACAAAGGGGGCACCTTTCCCGGTAACAAAGGGGGGGGCCCTCCTGGGAACAAAGGGGGCACCCACCTGGCTAACAAAGGGGGGCACCTACCTGGTACAAATTTGGGTCTACCTGGCTACAGAGGGGGGGGATCTACTTGGCTACAAGGGGCATCTACGGCCTTAAGGGGGACTACCTGGTTATGGGGGGCTCTATGGCTATAAGGGCATCACCCGGCTTTTTCCAAAGCCTTATGCAGTTAGGGGAGTGGGGTGGCTTTTGAGGGGCTTGGCATACCCACAAAATGGGTGCCATGCAAATTTTTGCCGCGCCGCCACTAAAATTTTCCTGCTTTTTATTTTCGAAAGTTGGCAACTATGTTATAAAAAAGATCCCTGTTCTTGTTCCGGTACACCCGCTCTCATACGCAATAGCTGCTACCACTCTAGTTATACCCATGCATGTAAGGCACCGACAGACCAGGTTTGCCAAAACGAGAACCAATGTTACATAATAGACATATGGACAAGGTTTCTGTCGTGAGACTGACTCTTAAAATTCAAGTTTTAGGACAACCATGGACTTTCAAGGTAATAAGCCTTATATACACTACCAGCAGTTTTCAGATTTATCTATAAAAAAAAATGAATACCCCCATATAGAGCAGTGGTCTGCAAAGTCCGGCTCTCCAGCTGTTGGGAAACTACAGCTCCCATCATGCCCACTGATCTAGATTACTTAAATGCATGATGGGAGCTGTAGTTTCCCAACAGCTGGAGAGCCGGACTTTGCAGACCAATGATAAAGGGTACTCTTTGACAATCTAACAGAGCAGTATAAGCTATACCGAGTCATGTGAAATGTTACAGTCACTGTTGTGCACCACTGCTAAAGGTCGCAGCTCTATGAACATTTAATTGCATAGCTAACATGTTACCTTCGGTCTGGAAAGTAACCAGATGGTGTACAAGGGCAAAGGAAAAATGGACACAATTACAAAGATAATCAATATGGTAGCACAGCTACATTTCTATAGGAGGCCAATTAGTACTTGTGTCACCAGTGCAGCAGCAGAATGGATGCTACATTTTTTGAAGATACAAGGCAGCTACACATGGCAATATTCAGTGTTATTTTGTAGTCCCATGATAGGCACCTCACTAATATGTCTTTCTCCTTCTTGTAAATGTGACAGACAAGTCTTGAGTGCAAACAACAACTTCTCTTTTAGGGCATGTCCCCATGGCAGTGGACAAATACCGGCCGTATCTGTCCGGTTTTGCGGCCGTTCCCACGACCGCGGGGGGGATGGCTTTTCTCCGCGATGAGCGGAGAAGAGCCCTCCCATTGAGATGTTCATATTCAGTCCGAAAACCAGACGGAAGAATGAACATGTTCAATTTTTTGCCGCCGGACCGCCGGCGGCAAAACTGTCGGGTGGAAAGCCCGTGCAGTGGGGACTGCTGCACGGGTTTTCCATAGAGCACAATTGTGCTAATTTTCGGCCGGTTTTTCAGGCGGTCTGAAAAACCGCAAACCGGCTGAAAAAACGGCCAAAAACCAATGCCGTGGGGACATGCCCTAAGGGTGCTTTCACAAACTGCTTTTTTTTTTTTTTGGAAACTGCCACTGCAGTGTCAGAACCAGTAGACTCGAAGGGAATTTGAAATATGAAGGAAGGATTTATATTTCTTTTTCTTGCAGGATCCACTTCAGGCCTTGAGTGTAAAATCCATCTAACTTGTAATTTACGGAGTCCAGTGGGTGGTCTTACTTAATGATTGACGGTCTTTACTGTAAAAGCATTCATACAGAGATAGATGACAGCTGCTAAATAGGACCAACCACTGGACTCTTAAAGGTTATTATTATTGTGCTTTTTTAATACCTGCACATGCTTGGTGGTAACATAAACAAGCAACAGCCCCTTAGGGTAGGTTCACACAGGCTTTAGCAGGCGTATAGCGGCGTGTACTGTATTTTCTGCATTTAGGGCTAGGTATTTAATCGGTACGTAGCTCCAGGCCAGTCTTAGGTCAAGGAACTGTCAGTTTTGGTCTTCGATTGTAGTCCACCTAGTTCCTGGGATTTCAGCTCATACAAGTACCTGACTGTCAGCTACACAGTTCTTGGAAGCCAACTGATTCCAACATCTGCTAAGGAGAAGCAAGTGCTATTTGGGGGCATCCATTTCTTTTTAGGAGATAGTCACCTTCAGGCCTCTCTACAGCCCCCGGCAATCTCCTTCAGCCCAGTCTAGACCCAATGCTCTAGTTGCCTCAATTTAAATGCTAAAGTATATGCATTTTCCTATAATTTCCTTCTAGTTAATGCAAGCTACAGCCGCTACCAATGCCACTGCGGCTACTACTGCCCAGAAATGGTGCCAAAATGCATCACCACCATCCATTCTGATGTAAACATTTGGCTTTCTGCAAAACGCACCACCACTCCAAAATGAAACAGTATGTAAAATAGAAATCATAAACACACAAGGGTAAAACCATCACTGGGCAAGCATACACAGGGACAAACAATTCAAACATGAACAAAATGCAGTTAACAGCATACATAGAAACCAGGGGTTACCCTCCCCCCAACACAGCTGGCTATTCCATCGGAGAAAGACTGGTGGAAAGGATTAAAGAACATTTAGCAGATGTAGCCAAGTAGATTGAAAAGATTTGGTATAACTCGGAGGGTTGGGGATAGGTTGTGGCTTATAAAAAGAGCTTGCCATAGACAGCATCATTGTGAGGAATTTTGTGTGACACAACAGTTTTTGTGGCACTTAGGTGATAGATATCAAGAAAGCATGGCCTTGGAATTAATGAAAAAAAAAAAAAGCTTTAGTAAAATCCAAAGATGAACATACAAAATTTAATGATGGATTTTGCTTCTTGATGAGGTGTTTCTAATGGACACTTGGCATCTTGGGATTTAATCAGACTACATAGATCAGGGATGTCCAACATTTTCTGGTCTAAGGATATGTCTCCACTGCACAGAATTCATGAATTGATGTTTCTAAAACCGCCGAAAATAGACTTTAATAGAAAAAAAATTACCTGTAGTCTACAAAAGTTGTTTTTTCATCATCTTCCCATACAATCAATTTTATGGACCGACGGCAAAAAAACGAGAACCAACCATGGTTTTTGCAAATACAGTGACAAAAACCGCGGTCATACATCAGACAAAAATCAACTTTCTGCCGTTTTTTGTCGATGCTGTGGGGATTTAGCCTAAGGGTCACACTGTCATATCATACCTTTCCCAGGGGCCGCTGTAAATCTTAGAGGGGTATTTCCCATATGAGACTTTTATGGCACTTTAAATTGTTACATAGTTTATAAGGCCGAAAGAAGACAGACATTCATACAGTTCGGCTTCTTGTTCTATAGTGTTGATCCAGATGAAGGCAAAAAGCCCCCACAAGGTAGAAGCCACTTATCCTCATTTTATAGGGAAAAAAAATCCTTCTGACTCCAATCTGGGAATCAGAATACATTCCTGGATCCCTGATACCTCTCCAGAATCCTAGTCACTAGAACTTAAAAACTTGATAAGTTCAATACCCAGAATGGCTGAAAGGTCTCAGTTCCACTTTAGGGACTGACTGACCGAATGGGGGGTCCCTAGGTCAGGACTCCAAAAAGATAGGAGGCACCTATTTTCATTCTATTTTTTTTTTTTTTTGGCGGGGGGAGGGGTTAAAGCAGTGGCTTTTTGAAACTATAACTAAAGACAACAACACATATATAACCAGACCTCCATCTCTTCTCCTCCTCTGTGGAGTCTCAAAACTATCAGACATTTGTATTGTATATCTTGTGGATTTGTCACAATTGTGTCAGAAATACTCCTCAAGGAAAAAAGTCCAGAGATAATAGAGAAACAGTTTTTACTGGGTTGCTCATTTATGTTGCTTAAAATAGCATTTACAGCCCTAAAGTGCCAGTGACACAGCATCCAACATAGTGCCAGCTACATAGTGCCCACCATAACACTGGCAGCCACACAGTGCCCACCATAAGGTTTAGTTCACACGGCTTCTTGCCGGCGTAATTGCGGGGCCAGATTTTGCCCTGCAATTACGCCGGCTGCCGTGAAGCTGGGGCGGGGCGGGGGGCCTGCAGCTCGCCGGCCCAATAGACACTCATTATTCACGGCACGTACACGCCGTAAATAATGTGCATGTCACTTTCTCCCCCCGCCGAGCGTGGGAGAAGAGACGGAATCCATAGTTCTCTATGAGAACTGTGGATTACCGTAGTTACTGGGAAGGATTGGAGCCGTACTGCAGCGCAAATACGGTGCACAGTACGGCTGCAATCCGTCCCATTTTAAGCCGTGTGAACGAGGCCTAACACTGCAGACACACAGTGCCCACCATAACAATGCCAGCCACACAGTGCCCACCATAACAGCGCCAGCCACAGTGCCCACCATAACAGCCCTAGCCACACAGTGCCCACCATAACAGCGCCAGCCACACATTGCCCACCATAACGCCAGCCACACAGTGCCCACCATAACAACGCCAGCCACACAGTGCCCCCATAACAGTGCCAGCCACACAGTGCCCCCCATAACACTGCCAGCCATACAGTGCCCACCATAACAGTACCATCAGTTGAATGCAGCTGTCAATAGATGAATATTCATTTCTAAAGTTTGAAAACAGAGTCTAAGTATGTTTGTGTCCCAATGACTCAGGGGTGGCCTTGGCCCCCTTGTTGTGCACCCCTGACAAATTGTATATGTTCTGGTTTTATTCTACACTTCAAAAATATGTTCTTAAACTGGTCCATAATACACATTCTATAGTAAACAGGACCATGGATCATCCCTGCACTGATACTATCGATCAATGAATTTGTGCTGATTTTACTCAAGGTTCAAAAATCCTAATTCAGGAGTCCATAACACGGTTTGTAGAGAAAAAGAGAATCTAATCCTCTAACAACTATTCATAAAATAGTCTACAAACCGCTATGTTATCTGGCTACACAAGTCACAATGTAAATCAGTTCTGTTGTTTCAGTGAATATTTGCTTGGAAAGATGATGCCACTTCTCTGCAAATGTGTATTAATAACGTATGATTACAAACATGCCAGATAATCTATGACAACTGGGCTTTAAGAGGATTTGGTACATTACTCGACCACCTCCAAGTAAATCCTCGCAAATTCGGTTCCACATTTAATTGCTGCACCAAATGTTCCAGTAAAAACCATAGGCACATTAAAGGACCATGCACACAGAGGAGCCTAGTGCATATAAGCTGTACAACAGTGCATAGCGGCTAACCCACGCTTATGTACGGAGCCACATACAACCTCAATGCTCTGCTGTAAAGGCCTGGTGTGCAACATATAGTCCAATAGAACATGCTATATTTTTTTTCTGCTGAAATTGTGTGTATTTACAGCAGAGCAAATGGGATGCAGTAATCTGCTGAAATATAAAGACTTCACTCTGGATAGACATTCCTGGGGGAACCATTCATTTATTTACTCCCTGTGGCATTCATCATCTTGTTACTCCTTCTTTGAAAATATCTGGACAACAGATGTAACATTTCTGGCATGAAAAGACATGAAAATCAAGCAGAATTCTTTTTAAATTTGGGATTGGGTTATAGCAGTAAATAATTCAATGTGGTCTACTAAGTACATGCATCTCAGCTGCGGACATTTCCAATGATTTCCTGAGCAGGCAATAGAAGATGTGTATCCCCCAATAATGGGGATATTGTAGAGGCCTTATATAGATCAAAATCTAAAACAATAAAATACCACGCCTTACAAAATTGTAGCAAAATGTACTAAAGAAAAGATCTCTCCCCTTGTAAGGCCGTGTTCACACGGCTTATTCCCGACGGATTTGTGAGCCGTATTGAGCTCACAAATCCGCCGTGAATAAGGGGCGGGATGGGGGCGGGGCCGGAGCGCGGCGGGGGCGCCACTCCCGGCCCCATAGACAATGCATTGTTTACGGCGCGTCCGCGCCGTAAATAATGTGCATGTCACTTTCTCCCCCTGCGGCGGATTTGCCGAGCGGGGAGGAGCGACGGATTCCACTGTTCTCTATGAGAGCAGTGGATTACCGTAATGACTCCGACGGATTGGCGCCGTACTGAAGCGCAAATCTGGCGCGGAGTACGGCGCCAATCCGTCCCCAAATAAGCCGTGTGAACGAGGCCTAAAACTGATAACTGATACATCTAGTGCATAGCCTGACATGATTCTTTTCAGAAAGGGGCTTTCCTATTAAGTACATTTATCCAGAGGATAAGTGATTAATATAGGTTAGCTCCAGGCCCCACAGTTGGGACCCTTTTGATTTCTTGAATAGGTTTCTCAAGTGCATGCATTCGTGCGGTGAGAAGGAGTTTAAACGGAGCAACACAAATATAGAGGAACAATGGTAGAAAGGCCAAAAGGTCCATCTAGTCTGTTCTTATACTATTTGCTTTACATTTTAACTTCACTTGCTTACTTACTTTCTAAATTTTCCAACTATCTACCACTTGTGCCACTTAACAATCAGGTTTAAAAGATGAATTATGTTATCTTTTCCCCCCCATCTTCAATTATCCCCCACATACTGATGAGCATTTGATAATATTGGAACACCCCTTTAAATGGGAGGAGGTTCTCCCTCCCCCCCCCCAAGAAATGAGGTATCTAAATAGAGGGGGGAGTGGATACAAACAGCGTCCCTGACTCCAGAGGACCTGTCCTGTCTTACATTACAGCAATTCCCGCTTATCTGAATGGGTACACAATGTATAATTCCGGATATCTGTGGTAGTGCTGCAGGGAAGCTGCACGCCTAATGCCAGGTCTCCCCAGCTGATCCCTGAAAGTCAGCTTGTGATCTGCTTATTGTCAAGTCACTGTTCTAACAAGTAAGTAATGTCCAAAGGGGACAAGCCCTTTAATGTCCAATTAAAGGGGTAGTCCAATGAGCACTTTTCAGTGCTTCAGGTTCTCTCAAACTGGCTATGAGCTGACCATGTTAAAGAATGAGGAGGGCAGTGCTTGTAGTCATCCTCCCCATTCATTTCTATGCCAGTTCTGAATACAGCTAAGCGAGTGAAACGAATGGGAAGGACAGACGCAAGCGATGCCCTCCCCATTCTGTTATGCAGCCAGCTCGTAGCTAGTTTCAGCTGACCTGAAGTGAAGAACAGCGCTCATTGGATGAAACTTTTAGGATGATTTGTAAAAAAAAAGGAAAAAAAAAAGGGGAATCATGGCTTTTAGAATATAGACCATTTGTTTTGACAGAAACCGTTAATCTCATAAACGTAAAAGCTGACCGATGTCCACAAAACCAACCGTTAGAACTGGAAAATGTGTGTAAGCAGCAGACTTCTGGCATCACGCCTCAACAGAAGAATTGAGGAGCTCTGCTCTCCAGTGTGGGAAAAAGTTACATCACTACTTTTCTATTTAAACTTCCTCTATTATTAGGAAATGTTAACCACTAAAAAAGTAGATTTTTCTCTAAAGCAGACTACCTCAATTTTTTTTTTTTTTTTTTAACTCCTTTACAATATAATGCTATAGACACAACAATGCAAATACGACTGGCCTATATCATGCTATGATTGGAGTAGTTACAAAGTAAGGGCTTGTCCCCACGGCACAGGTTTTCAGTCGGTGTTCGGATTTGAAAGCCGAATAGAAAATCCGTGCAGCAGTCTCCACTGCACGGATTTTCCACTGGACGTTTTTTTACACCGCCGGTGGTCTGAAAAGCTTAGAACATCTTCATTCTTTCGCCCAGTTTTCAGGCAGAACATGAACATGTGGGTGTGAAAGGGGGATGGTCGAATCCGCAAACCGCGGAGAAAAGCTGTCCCCTGTGTGCCAAAAAAAGACAACACCGGTATTAGGTCTGTGCCGTGTAAACGGCTATTAAAGACTATTACATCTGCCCACAGACCTGCTCAGGAATTTTCTTGGCTAACCTCACCATGAACATAAGGCTAGGGCCACACAGCATAGGAAAAAAACCATTGTAAAGCCGACGGCTTTTTGTCCGATGGACAACCGCAGTATTTGTCACTGTTTTAGCAAAACACCAGCGGACTTTACAACAAGTTCCTGAATTCAAGCAGAAAAAAAAATGACCTCTGTAGACTACAGATAATTTTTTGTATCAAAGTCTATGGGCTTGAAAAACGATCGGATTTTCAGCAGTTTGAAAATACTAAAACCACCGAAAATCCGACCGTTTTTGTGTGCGGTGCAGACATAGCCTAACAGTTTATATTAGCTGATAGAACATGTAATGTCAATGAGGGGACAGAATAAGCAGCTGCCAAACACCTCTGCTGACCCTTATCAGAGGCAACCAAAGGGACTGGACAGACCGTTTGTCTAATCCCTTTTTAACCTACCAGCAGATATTAAAAAGATAGCCTTTTGCTTAGCATAGACATGGGATCTGCTGAAAGAAATCTTATGCGTATGGCTAGGTTAAGATTGCAGTTGGATTCATCTTGGCAGTCAATGCTTTTCACAAGTATAGTACAGTAATAACAGCTGCCTATACCTTGGAAGCCAGGAGCCCAATCATGTGGCTTTCTTTCCCAAAGGAAAATGGGGTTTTTGAATGGAGCAATCAATCCAAGTGTAATTTTTAAATGGTTCTTCAAGAAGTCTGGAGCAATTTCACACCGGTGGAATATTGTTGGAGTACTATCAAACTTCTGGCAGCTGCTTTTCGACCATGTTGTACAATCTGTATCTACTTGTGTGCTGCCCCTATTCGAGTCAGTAGAAGATGTCTACAACTGCATACAGATTGGTTGAGAAAGAAGCTGTCTGGTATTTAACGACTTATTAGAGTATTTAATGGCTTATTGTGTGGGCTAATGGAAGCTTGGTGTAATAGGATGGTGCTTTGATTCATAACTCTTAGAGCAGGGGAAGACACCACTTTACTTTCCCTTGTTTTCAGTCTATAATCCACCCTTGGAACTTCGGCCAAGTGAACGGTGCCAGAGAAACACTATTACGGCTCATTCATCAAGAAAGCTATTGAGTGGAGAGGATCCGCAGAAGGGCTGAAATGATTCCTTTCTATTCCGTTTCTGTTCACACAGTTCTAACAATGTTATATCAGCATGTCACGCGACCACTGCAGTCAGTCACTGGCCATAGCAGGGACATTGTGTTGTAAACATGTGGCAGCTACAGCCAGTGATACGGAGGTCACCTACTGACTATCCAAATCGTCACTGGAGCCCAGGAAAAGACAAGAGACCAACAGAGGACCAGGGAAGCATAGGCATGCGAGCGGCAGGAGAGAGTAGCCAGGAATTCCTTATTGTAGAACCTGTGCAACTCCTTCACTGTTTAGTTAGGTCCTCTCAGGGGTAGGCACTTGCCATATTCTTTTCTCCTAAGGGCTTGTCCCCACTGCACGAGTTTTCACCCGGTTTTTCAGACGGTTTTCAGTTTTGAAAACGGTCTGCAAACCGGGAGAAAACTTTTAAAACGGGCCTTTACAGAAAGCCCGCGCAGCGGTCCGAAACACATTGATCGTGTTCATTCTTCCAACCGTTTTTCGGACGGAATATGAACATGTCTATGAGAAGGAGGAGTGCTTTTCTCCACTAACCACAGAGAAAAGCCGTCCCCATACGGCCGTGTCCACGGCACGAAAATTTTTAAAAAGGGTGAGGGGACTCTTCTACTTCAATGATGTGCTGGACATCCGCCTCAGTAGCACCAAATAGAAATTCCCTATCTGTACATGCAGATAAGCACAAATGATTGATTGTTAAAATATAGGAAGTGGAGTCTTTTCAACAGTTTCACATGACACTAATCAGTCAAACTGACAACGTCAAGAATCAAAGGAAGGGTGCAGGCCTGGTTATGGTATCCCCCTCTAAAACATTTGCCTCTGAAGTAGCCATTCTCTGCAATACTGGTTCTAGGTCTAATGAAGGCCAGGCAGGGGTATGGGCAGCACAGCATAAGCCCTGACCCGAACTAGCAGAATAAAGGTTTGGGTTTTGTGGCTCTATAATACTAGTCACCCAGACACTTGCCACGCATTCTGTTGCAATAACAAAGTTATGGTTCTCACCAGCGGTTGCCGCCTTTACCTGGCAATGGTGTAACCTTTCAAGGGAAGGCGTCTTCAACTTGTAGAGCTATGGTTCTGGCCTCCACATTGGAAATCACTTTCTCTCACTTTCAAAAGATAGTCTGATTCTAGTGGCGCTCTGTCTCCCTCATCCTCAATTCTACGAGACCCTCTTAGTTGTTGGCACTCCTTTTCAACACCGCAAAGGTTCCAATCCTAACAGTCCCGAATTCGCTCTTCTCCCTGTCCTCATTGTCATGCCCCATAGTGCAGTGGACGTCACTGCTTTGTCTCTCTTCTCCTCCTTACTTCCTTTGGATGCTATATATACGTTTCCTACTCTACTGACTGGCATAGTGCATAGCTCCAACTAGGGCTGTCATCAGTCATCTATTAACCGTTTCAGGGCCCCATACAGCCAAATGAAATGGGGTCCTCACCCATTACTAGTTCCTATTTTTTAACATATCAGTGGGCCGCTATTTGATTAGGGCCCCTGACAGGAGTACTGTCTGTACTGCCCTATTGGCACCAACATTGCAGCACCTCTTATGTGACTTTGGACAGAGATTTTGGAGTGTTTCATGGCATTATTAAATAGGGAGGGACTAATAAGAAGGCATACTAGAAGGAGCTCAAACAAAGTAGGCAGTAGATGGACCACGACTGTGTATAGCGCCAGAGGACCTGCAGCGTTTGTTGAAGAGCAGCGGGGCAATTTACACCCAGTTTGAGACAAGCTGGTAAAAAAAAAAAAAAAAAAAAGATTAAGGACTTTGCAAGCCACTGCCAAAGCAATGTAGGCTAAGAGAGTTTCTGCCAGAGAAAGGGCCAGATAACAAAGTAGATGTTCTAAGGCCTACCGAAGGGCCTATGTACTAAGTTGAACAAAGTGAGCAGACCAGTGGGGCAAAGAAGAACATTTCAAGAGGCAGATAAAACAATTTATATCTTAATAGGCAATAGCAGGTTATACATTAGTCTGTGCCCTACATGAGCAAATCAAAGCCTTCTGTGCGCGGTCATCTGAAGCTTGTGAAAGAAGGCGACTGCTTGGCCAATGATATAAAAAATTGCAGCTTATCCCCTTGTGGAAAAACCACTTTGAATTCAATGCCAATCCTCCTCCATTAAATTTCTCATCCATAACTATATATATCATCCATAACCTCACAGGGTCCTTGATCACATCAAGGACCCTGTGAGGTCTGAAACGCGTTAGCATTATGGATGCTATATTTGCACTGTTCTGTTAATTTTATACTGAAATAAAGAACCGTGGAATGTGAATTCGCTGGATTTCCCATTTTTGGGGGGGGGGGGGGATTTGCTGAAGCATGGCCAATGAACCTAATGCAGATACATTAGGAAATGACAAACACAGCTTTAATATTAGCTTCCTATAAAATAAAAGCAGGCTTTGCTCTTTATCAGAAAGTACAATTTTTGGTGAACTTAATCTTAGAGCTAAATCCCAACTTTAATAATCCCAATTTTAAAAACTTTTAATACCAATTTTCCATTAGGAAGCAAATATATTTAAATGTAACAGCTAGCAATGACAGCAATAACATATGCAAATGGAGAGATATGTTATGCTAGGTTTGGGTAAATGACTGCCCTTTAAAGTGCTGACTAAACTCTTATGACTTGTCCACAGATAAAATAGAATCCTTAATGTATACCGGGGAGAAGTGCAGGGATTAAGGGAGCACATAATCCTCAATTTCTTCGCATATATTACTATGGTTATAGAAAGAAGATGTTATGCTGCTAGTTTTTGACATGTGTAAAAGGTTTCTTTGATCATAACATTTCCAGAATGAGCAGACTGCTTCTGCTCGAATGCGGTTACAATTAATGAGCATTTCTCCTTGAAAAAAAACTTTCTGGAAAGTAGAGGCTCTTGAGTCAGCCTCTCTCTTAGGCTATGTTCACACGGTGTATTTGCAGGGCGTAATTATGCCCCGCAATTACGCCGTGTGACCGGGGGCGGGGCGGGAGCGGGGGACTGAGCAGGGGGCCGGCACTTCGCCGGCCCATAGACTTGAATTGCCAGCGGCGCGTATACGCCGCTAGTAATTCACATGTCAATTATCTCCCCGCCCGGCGGCTTTGCCGGGCGGGGAGAGGAGACGTAATCCATAGTTCTCTATGAGAACTGTGAATTACCGTAATGAATGGGCCGTTTTCGGCCCGTAATTTGCGCACAACGGCGCGTAAAAACGGAACGAAATAAGGCCCAATATAATCCGTGTGAACATATCAATATTATTAAAAATTATATTTACTATTTCTTGGAAAGCAAGGGGGTCAGTCCATATAGTTGCTGTTATCTGCTGCAAAGTTAGGGGAAATGTGGTGGATTTGGCGGTGCATCTAGCCCATGTGCTGGGGGCGGTAAATGGCCACTGTTCTGGTCAGGGGTCTCTTTGCCTACATTAGCTCTCACTCTGGCCCTTACATGCTCCAAGGGGTTTCACTCAAGTTATCTTCAGTCCTGGACAACCAGTCAACCTTTTTATGTAGCAAATGTCCCATGTTATAGATCATTAAAAGTCTTGGTTCACACTAAATTTTTGCCTATGCTCTAGGTATCCATCAGGGGAAAAAAAAGATACCCCTACAGATAGTGTGACATAGCTTTGGTGGCCTCATAGAGATGCATAGAGTAAACATACTTCTATATGCGCTAGGTTTGCTCTATTTGCCTGCGGCCTACAATTTCACTGTGGGACTCAAAAATGTGAGACCATGATTCTGTGTCCTGCACAGAAAGCATGTACAGCTGGCAAAGTGAGCAAACATAGCCCACGTAGAGTACGTCTACTCCATTCACCTCTATGCGGCCGCCGCAGCTAAATTGCAGTATCCGTCGGGTTGCCTTGATTCCCAATACAAGTCACATAAAAAAGAATGTTCACAGCATCCTGGTGCCCTAGACTAATAAGACACACAGCGCTCCCCCCCACTAGGGAAATTCAGCCCCATACATGCCTCCTTGCATCCTCTTCTTTTTTGGGATGAAGTGGCGCCCGACCTTCACTTACCTGTCCTCCTGCTCAAGTGGCAGCAGCTTTTTCCACACCAGCTGATGATTGTATATAATAACATCAGCTGTATAGAAATGCACCTTCAGTCCATTGCATGGCAACAAATATCTCTCAGATTTTTATGTCTGTATTGCAAAAAAAACAAACAAAAAAAACAAAACAGGGCTATTTTACGTGTTGAGTGCTCTAGTGTTTGGGGGCACTATTCTGTGAATTAACCTCTTGTTTCTAGTAGTCTCCACATCGCTATAACAGCACTCAAAGTTGACCATGTCAACATGCTTGGCAAACAGACTTGTTGTAATGTTAGCAAGTTATCAAAAGTACCAGAGGTCTAAAGTTCATCACCATACATTATCCCACTGGCAGCACAGGACTGAAGCCACCAGAAGAACTTGCTCTTATCCACAGAATAGGAGGAAGGGTCTGAGCAGTGGGGGTCCAACTGATAGGATCTCTACCGATAACAGTACAATGTGCTCGTTTTAATAAAACCTCAGCTGACCTCGGTTCTTGCTACGTGTCGGGATCCCAGCAGTTGGACACACCCCACCCTATTCGCACACTTATCACCTTTATTTTTGGGTCCATTATTGCTCCACAACCATAGATGACGTGTAAACTGTATATTAAAAATGAATATGTAATATTACATTTAATTGTTACTCCTGGTATTAATTGTTAATACCTGTCTAGAAAAGAGGCTAGACAGTTTCAGTTTTTCCTTAAACAGTAGTGGCTAGTGCAGCAAAGGAGTTGTCCACCTTGTTTTTTAGGGTCTGGTGGGCTTAGACAATACATTTCTAACCACCACCCTTCTCCCCTCAGATCGAGTGATGCCAGAGTCCTTCTGTTCTCTCCTAAGTTTCTTTCAACTGGTACATCACTATGGCAGCTGTTGACTGACAGCAGTGGTCACATGCCACTGCCTGATGTCACCATTCAGAAGTAACGAGCTCCGAATGGTGATGTTAGGGTATGTTCACTGGATATGGGTATGGTACTGGAGACAACTATCTCAAAGGACCTGGGTCTTACTGACCCTGACAGGAACACCTTTCCTGCTACCCACCAGGAGACATCTCCTGGATATATCTAGGTAGTGGAAGCGAGTAGATGACTGTTTTGGTATGTACAGTCTTGTTTTTGGATATATGCGATAAGACAAACTCTTTTTGCTGGACCCCACTCGAGTCTTTTTGATTATGGACGAAACGCGTCTGGAGATTTTATTACTATGTCTATACCAGAGCTAAATCTACTCTAATGGTATGTCTATCATCTTAGACAGATACCTAGTATTAGGGTCACCTATGGTGGTGTGTGGTCCAGAGTAATAGGATCACACACGCTAGGTGCCTTGATGATCTTTTGAGATAAGTACTGCCTTTGAATCTATATGTCTTGTTTAGGATGTACAAGTACTAGAAGTGTGGGGTCGCCCTTTTTGGGACGACTACTCCGCTCAGGACTTATTGAGGGTGAGGTATTTAGGGACAGTGTCCATTTTGCGGGTAGCTTTCTCTTTAGTGTGTCATATGTTTTTTAGCTGTAGAAGTAATTAAAAGTTATGTTTTATTAGGATTTTTTTTTTGTGGTATTGTAGTGTTTCCATATAATTCCTGTGTATTTTGGGAAGGTTTGGATTGGTAGAGTATGTTCACACAACATATCTGCGGTTCGTACTTAGAGGTGTAATTGTGCTGCAATGCTCTTGAAATACGCCCCGCAAATACGGTAAAATCATAGCACTCATTGAGTGCTATGATAAGGTGACCTTTTCCCTGGCACGTACTGTGCACCCGTAAAAAGAGATGACATGTAAATTATTTACGGTGCTTACGCACCAGTGAAGGTGTATGGGAGCGCTGATGAAAGTACGCGCTAGCTGTGTGAACCTGGCCTAAGTAGAAGTATGTGCCTACTGCAGCCAAACAGTGGCTACAGCAGTGACGTCCCATTCAGAAGAAGACTGAAAGACGACAGAAGACAGGAGAGAGGTAGGACAGTGACATCCGAGAGGTGAGGCAAGTATATGGTTTTTGTTTTCTGAGCCCCCCATCCCTAAAAACAATTAAAAAAAAGAAAGTGGACAACCCTCTTAAGGGAGCCTCAGATGCAACTTTGTCTCTATGCCGAACCTACACATTCAATGCCTTTTACAGCCGATAACACAAACAAAGTAATAGCAACTGATCACTGCTAGATCCTCAGCATTCACGTAGAAATGTGTAAAATTGAATTTGATTCACTCACATACACAGTAACATTGTAAATCTGTAAATGATGTGGTCTGCACCCTGTATATGTCCCTTGTTAACTATATCCACAATACACCGTCATCACGTCATGAAATGTAAAAAAAGAAAAAAAAGAGACTTTTCTTTCATTCTTTTTATAGAATTTGCTTTATAATTTCTGTTTATTTTCAAGACTAAAATACGAACGTTTCCATACAAATCCAGCATGAATCTTATAATTACATATCCCCATAGCAACATGACATTACAATTTTATCCCAAGGAAGTTCCCAAAAACAAAGAATTCCAAGTAGAAAATAAAATAAATCTTGCTTGTTAAGGGACTTCTAAACGACATGCTTTTACCGTTGGACCGTGAGGATTTGGGTTTTCAAAACCGCAAAAATCTGACTGTAAAAGCATCCCTATAGACCTCAGTTGAAAAACCGAGTTGTAGTCCACACAGCAGGATTTTCAGTAGGTCGGATTGCAAAAACATAGTTTTTGTAAAAAAGTGTTCATTCTTTCTGTGGAATATGCGGTCAGAAAACACGTTCCAACATTTATATGGTGAATCCGCATCTAAAACCCCATAGAAATAAATGGGACTTGTTTTTTGACTGCAGATCCGTCAAGGAAAAAAGTACCAAAATCCACATTGAAAAACGGGTGAAAATACTTCGAAGACCACGCGGGTTTTGGATTCAGAATCCGACAAGTATTTTGTCCCTTGTCACGTGGACACAGCCTAACATTACAGCAAAATAAAAAAAACTGCATACATTCAAGAACTTGTCACATCTAAACACTTTTATGGTGGCCGGGGCTGTCTGGCACCTTGTGACGGTGCCTTCCTCTATCCTGTGTGCTGTCATTTTCACTGTACAAATAACCATATCGTATGGGATGGTGCCCAAATAATATTGCTATACATTGTCCAAATAACCCTTCCATATAGCTGCCTTAAAAACATTGCTATAGTGCCGCCACTACAATATACAGAAAAATTAAATATTGTTCAGTGTCAACATACAGGGTGACGTGTATGAACGGGGCTGCACCAGATATCTGGCGTCTTTTCAGCCCAATATCGAGCGCAGCCCCGTTCATACATTTTTAAATCCCACACACACCACTCACGCTTCATAATGCGCCCCATCTCAGGGGATGGGGGGGGTCATGCGGGAGGCGGGGCACACTAGAACTGTGGCAAAGCAACGCTACGGCATTTCTGGGCGCATTACTGCTGGAACAGGTAGAGCACTTTCAAAGTGGTATACCTGATCCAGAAATGTCGCCCGAGCGCTGGAGTGCGCCTGATTTATGACCTGCTGTAGAGTGGGTTCATAAATCAGGCGCATTCTATTCCTTTATTATGCGCATGAAATTGGCGTGTTAACGTCAAATTTCATGCATGTCGCCCATAGAGTTTAAATAGAACCAAAATACAGTGAGCAGTTCTATACATAGCTCAAGTGCCAGAAGATTTGTGCTATCCCCATCCTCATCACTTTGCAGGTAAGGCTGATGAATAGGTCCCATGCAATTAAAGAGAACCTGTCACATAGATTATGCCCCCCTTGCTGAGGAGAGCACAAGCTAGTGACAGACCTGCTGTTTCCAGCGCTGTGTCCTTTATTCTGTAAGATGCTGTAGTTTTTGAGTATTTAGTGCTCAAATCTGCAGTTTTCAGCCAGAAGAGTCATGAAAAGAGTCATTTGATGCTAGCCCCGCCCACCTCAACTGATTAACCTATTACTTTGAATAGGCAGAAACATGTGAATAACTGCCAGGTGGGCAGTGCTAGCCTTTGGTGGGCGGGGCTACACCTGCTCATGAATAAGACTTGAGCATTAAATGCTCTAAAACTACAGCATCTTACAGAATAAGGGACACAGCGCTGGAAACAGCAGGTCTGACACTAGCTTGTGCTGCCCTCAGCAAGGGGGACATAACCTATGTGACAGGTTCTCTTTAAAGCGTTGTTTACACATGCAACAGAGGACTTCAAATTTTTTAAACACCTATCAAACATATGTCTTATTAGATTTCTTATAAGGGTATGTTCACACGGTGTCTTTGAGGACTGTATTTCGGGGCGTAATTGAACCGCAATACGCCCGCAAATACGGTAGTACATAGGTCTCATTGAGAGCTATGATTAACTGCTGTTTTTTCCAACACGTATTGTGCGCCAAGAGAAAGAAGTGGCATTAGGGTACATGGTGGCCGGGCCAGAGGGTTCTAGAAATATGCGCTGGCCAGCGCCTTCTTCTGCACCAGTGTATAGTTGCCCGCACAGTACGTGCTGCTATGCGCCTTGACGACACCGTGTGACCTCGCCCTTAACAGACCACGTCAGAATCCTTATACCCAACTACAGTTCCTAACTAAAATTTGTTTGGAATTCTGCACAACCACTGAACTGCAACATCTTTATAGGTTCAGCAATATAAAAGCAGAGTAGGTATAACCAATCACTTCATCTAGAACATGGATCTTAGAGTAGAGACAAATACATACACTCTCAAAGCACTCCGAGTCCTGCAGAATCCATTGCAAGTATCTGTATGAAGAGAATGTTTGTGCCACTGAAAAGAATAGGTAATTAACAGACTGCTCAGATGCAATGTGAAGGTCAGCCAACCAATTAATCAGAGAGCCCGTTCAAGGATAAGAACCAAGAACCATGAAAAAAAAGCTTTATAGATTTGATAGAATGAATTGACTGATGCTTTGAGCTTTTCCCTGATAGAGATCAGCCACTGCAGACCTCGGCCTTTTTTCACCATATTCATCTACACTGGATGTAAACATCCAAACAAGAAAGATATCTTATACAGGATATCTGGTGGCATCATAATTTAGTCATCTGGCCACATAAAATGATAGGGCGGAAAGCATTCAGCCTGCGGGCCTTAAAAGGGTTGTTTCACCATGTGGTTTTAAAAAGCCACAGGCAGCTTCAGACTCACATTTCCTGTTCAGGCTGTGGATTGTTCTACAGCAGTAACTGGGATATCCTCTCTGCTGCTCCTATCTCATCCTGTTACAATGACACAAGTGCAGGAGGTTTGTAAACTATAGTGCACAAGGCTACAGAGCTCTAAAGGGTTAAAGGGAACCTGTCACATAGCTTGTGCCCCCCTTGCTGAGGGCAGCACAAGCTAGTGTCAGACCTGCTGTTTCCAGTGCTGTGTCCCTTATTCTGTAAGATGCAGCAGTTTTAGAGCATTTACCCCTCAAATCTTATTCATGAGCAGGTGTTAACTCCACCCACCAAAGGCTAGCTCCGCCCACTGACAGTTATTCACATGTTTCTACCTATTCAAAGTAATAGGTTTGTCAGTTGAGGTGGGCGGGGCTAGCCTGCGATTGGCCGGGTTTGAAAAAAACTGACTCTGAAGGACTCTTCGAATGACTCTTCTGGCTGAAAACTGCAGATTTGAGCATTAAATACATGAAAACTACAGCATCTTACAGACTAAGGGACACAGCGCTGGAAACAGCAGGTCTGACACTAGCTTGTTCTGTCCTCAGCCTGGGGGGGGCAAAAACTATGTGACAGGGTCTCTTTAAAGATTGTCAGAAAGTAAGGTTATCCAGCTTCTGTATTTTAAGATAAGGAACACAGCAGGGAGTGACTTCACCAGCCTGACCACTGCTGAAGCAAGGAGAGCAGACAGAGGTGGCCGGTAACAAGGGAACCCTGTATGCAAAGCAGGAGAGAAGATCTGCTCCAAACTCTAAAGGCTTGTCCCCTTGGCAAAAGGCTTTCAGTCAGTTTTACAGAATGTTTTCGGATTTGAAAATCACCTGTAAACCAACTGTCAACCTTTTATAGTGATTTAAACAGAAAATCCGTGCAGCAGTCCACCCTGGATGGATTTTACGCCGGACAGTTTTTTTTTACACCGCCGGCCCAAGAACATGTTCATTCTTCATGTCTGCCCCTCACCTCCTGTCTCTTTCCCCCTCCTT
Organism: Phyllomedusa bahiana; assembly: GCA_025379985.1. Taxonomy (NCBI): domain Eukaryota; kingdom Metazoa; phylum Chordata; class Amphibia; order Anura; family Hylidae; genus Phyllomedusa; species Phyllomedusa bahiana. The sequence goes on along the minus strand of JAODAL010005715.1, from coordinate 60,994 downwards.
GTAGATTATAAGCCCTTGCGGGTAGGGTCCTCTCTCCCTCTGTCGTGCCAATTGTCATTATCCCTTATCACTGTACTCGTTTGACTTATGTAATGTATGTAACCCCCTCGAATGTACAGCGCCCTGGAATCAATGGCGCTTTAAAATAAATAATAATAATAATTCTTCCACCCAATTTTCAGGCAGTACATGAACCTATGGGTGTAAAGGGGGGGCGGCTTGAATCCGCAAACTGTGGACAAAAGCCGAACCCCTACGTACCAAAAGAAGATAAAATACCGGTCAGAAAATCGTGGGAACACACCCTAAAAAGAAACAAAATCAATGCAGCAATGTATTTAGTAATAGTCTTTATTTACTTTTGCCTACATGATTAAAGCTAATGATTGAAATGAGAATACTTCTTTAAGTTTGACACGTACATTCATCCGACAAAGATTCCACATTAAAACCCTCTTGTAATCCAGCTCCTATTCATTTGAATGGCAAGCCTGTTGTAGTTTATACTGTGAGATACAGAGTGGATTTTCCACACAACGGATTTCATATTAATGGTGATGGATAAAAAAAGTAACGGACATGTCTGTTCCTTTGAGTAAATCCTGTTCGGATTCAATTAAAGTTGGAGTAATGCGGTTCAGTAAAATCGAAGTGTACAAACCCACATCCAAATAAGGAAAAATGAAAATGAAAATATTCAGCAGAAACTCAAAGTAGCGATTTCTGCCGAGAAGAAATTGGCAGATATTAGTGATAGGAAAAAACTGGTGTGTGAACATACCCTTTAACGAACCTTGCAGTGTGCTAGGCATACTGTCCAAGCCAAAAACCTATTTGTAGACAGCTGTTTCAGGACACTTGTACAAAGTTGTAAAAAAAACATCGAGGTTGAGAAATGCTGACACCTTTGAAATTTTTTTCTGATTATGTTATGGAGAAGTTGATCCGATGGTGGCTGTTCTGATGCATTCTGGACTTACCTGGTTTTTCAGAAGAGATGTCAGTGTAATGCCTTCTAGTTATTTGTTCTTAGTTCCATACAACTACTTTCTACTACAGCTGTACCCACAGGGAGGACTAGGCAGTGAGGGTACATGTTCTAGTGATGAGTATGTGTCCCAGCAGACCTCTGCAGATAAAACATTTATTGCCTATTCTTTGGCTAAGTGATGAGTGTTAACTATGAGAAACTCATTTATAATGCTTATCAGGCTCAGCTGATTAACTCTATGGATCAGGATGAGACAAGCAGGTCTTAAAAGACCTCTGGTGCCAGTCATCTTAAAGGAAGCAATAGGAGTGAACCGGAATTATCCAGCCTGTCTATGCTTCAGATAAAAGACTTTAAGACAATGTGAAAAGAGACTAAATATGCGGATTTGCACCAAGTGTGGCATCATAGCCGTAGCTCACAAATGCATATAATAGGCTTAAATATAACAGAAATCACAACAAAACAAAACTTCAAGAAAAATTCAGGACTATAAATGTGCACATTTTTCAAATTTAACAGTATGAAATATTCTGCCTCCACATTGACTAGTACTGTAACAGTTAATATGAACACATAGAAGCAAGTAGGCCATTACGTTTTAATATATCTGATTTACGACTAAACGTCTACTCTAGCAAATTAGATGGTCGTCTGCTTCCATTTCCTAAATAAACTAATTTAAGACCTCAGTAATTGTATATCTCCGTGGCAACTAGACGTCTCGTCGGTGCTATCCCACTGGGACAAGCGCGCACACCTTAAATGGAAATCAAATCTAGAGGGATGGAAGGTAACCCTGAAATCTGCAATGAGCTGGGAATTCTTGGACAGGAGGTGAAATGGATAAAACAGGATAAACAGTAAAACAGAGGGCAGAGCCTCAGGAACTGATCAGAATGTGATCAAAGACAATTCTAAGGCTCATTAACCAATGTAGAAAAGATGACACATTTTTGGCATATTGATAGGTGTGGACTCACCTGCACTCAGAACCCCCTTAGAAATTAATGGAGAGAGTCAAGGCAAGTGCAATCTCTCTGTTCTGTAGGAGACTTTCAAGGAAACCATTTTCAAAATATGTGTGGTGCCCAACACTAGGACATGCACCTATTGGGCCTGTTCTCTAGAGAAGTATGAATCCCAGAGGTCAAAATTGCATCTATCTTAAAAATGTGCTGCCTGAAAGTATTTGAAAGGAACGCAGCGTTCTGCGGCAAGCACACCCTCCTCTCCGTTCTGCACAAAGGGAGATCTAAGTACAATCGAGCACCTATTAATATGTCAGAAACGTCTGAGGTCGAAACCCACCAAATATTGGAATTTAACAGTATGCAATATTCTAAATGGTTAAATTTAAGATTCCAATCATCCTATGTTTATACATAATTTTAGATAATTTCACAAAGAGAGCAGCAAGATTATGACAGACCACATGTATAGATGGTATAGTATGCTTTACTTATGCATGTCCCTTTTATTATTTGGCGGCTTCAAGGCTATACATTTAGGGCCACATGTATGAAAACCGTCTAGGTCTAAAATTCACTTTGTTACCCATAGCAACCAATCAAAAATCTGATTGGTTGCTATGGGCAACAAAGTGAATTTTAGACCTAGACGGTTTTCATACATGTGGCCCTAGTTGTGAATGTGCCTGGTACTACAACTCAGTCCTATTTTAGTGAAGACAAGGCACACTCTACACACTATAAGACCTATAGCACTGTGCCTGGAACATGTGCTGTGGCCCCTTCATCTAGCTGATTGGCTAAGGTGCCAAGAGACCAACCTGCCCCAATCAGACATTGACGGCCTATCGTTAGGATAGCCAAAAGGAAGAGAAGTAGCAGCACTCACCAGTTCCTTCTTTCATATATTTTCATTTAATCCATTTCACGGGCACACGAGCATCCAGGCTTGGAGAGACACCCATACAGCCTACAGCTGTTTCACGTCATCCGACTTTGCCTTGAGAAAGCGTCGGATGACGTGAAACAGCTGTAGGCTGTATGAGTGTCTCTCCAAGCTTGTATGCTCGCGTGCCCGTGAAATGGATTAAATAAAGTATATGAAAGAAGGAACTGGTGAGTGCTGCTACTTCTCTTCCTTTTGGATTTCGTTGGGACTGTCTGTTTTTGAGCATAGCACCCCCGTTCATAATATCTGTGTACTCTAGAAAGTATTTCCAGTGGAAAACGCAATTTGGACTGGTGCCAATCTATCTTTCTCTACTTGTTGCTATCGTTAGGATAGACCTTCAGTATTCTAGTCCCAGAAAACCCCCCTTAAATAGCAGCTTCTTGTGAAATTGCTTTTCATGTTGACTGATCTTTATTACAAGGCGGCACAGTTGTTATCTGCTATGATGTTTCTATTTGGAGAGTGGGACTAAATGATGGTAACTACCATGGAAATGCTTTTACAAGGAATTTTTCTAGGTAGGCATATTTGTCTTCTGCAAGAAATGGGAAGCATGGGCTTTCACCAGGACAGCCTGGTATGGTGGCTTGACTGCTGACTGGGAATATTTTGGAAAAATATGGAAAAATATTTTAGCTATGAATCTATAAATTCTCCATAAGAGTACAGTACGCCTCGCAATTACGCCGGGTGTTCAGCTGTCACACTGAACGGTGCGTACTCCCGCGACGCGGGGGGCAGCCCCATAGACATGCATTACGCTTTTGCGCCGCAAATAAGTGACATGTCACTTATCTCCCTGCGCGTACAATACGATCGTATTGTACGAGCGGGGAGAGGAGGCGTAATCCATAGTTCTCTATGAGAACTGTGGATTACCGTAATTATGGGGCACATTTCGCTCGTATTAGAGTGCAGTACACCGCAAAATACACGGCGAAATGCACCCCAAAATAAGCTGTGTGAACATAATAATAATAATCTTTATTTATATAGCGCCAACATAGCACTTTAAAATGTAGAGGGTATAATTACAGACAAAAGACAGATATTACACAGTGAGAGCTAGTTACAGATGAGACACAAGGTGTGAGGGCCCTGCTCGCAAGAGCTTACAATCTATGAGGGTGCCTGGGGAAGACTACGGGGGGAGAAGTGCTAAGTTTACAATGGTCCAGCCTTGTTTCATAAATATGAGGTGGTTTACAAAAAAAAAATTAAAAAAAATTGGGTGAACCTGCCACCCTGACTGTACATCTATATACAGATAAGTGCCTGTGAGTGCCCTAGTGTAGGGAGTGACAGAAATGTGTCATAGCAGGTGGGGTTAGCAATTAGTGGTTTTGGTAGGCCTGCCTAAGAAGATGTATTTTTAGGACACTCTTAAAACTGCAAAGGCTGGGGTTGTGCCTGATGGTAAGTGGTAGGATGTTCCAGAGAACGGGTGCAGCACGTGTGAAATCTTGAAGATGGGCATGGGAGGTTCGGATGATTGTGGTCCGTAGTTTGATGTCTGCAGCTGAGCAGAGAGAACGGGCAGGGTGGTAGACAGAGATGAGGGAGGAGATGTATGGGGGTGCAGCGCTGTGGAGAGCTTTATGGGTGAGAATGATGAGTTTATGTTGTATTCTGTACTGGATGGGCAACCAGTGCAATGACTGACACAAGGTAGAGGTATCAGTATAGCGGCTGGAGAGAAAGACAAGCCTGGCTGCTGCATTCAGGACAGATTAGAGAGGGGAGAGTTTGCAGAGTGGGAGACCGATAAGCAAGGAGTTACAGTAGTCAAGACGAAAAGGAATAAGAGCAACAGTGAGAGTTTGAGTTGTTTCCACAGTGAGAAAAGGACGGATTCTGGAGATGTTCTTGAGGTGCAGGTCACAAGAGCGGGCAAGGGATTGGATATATGGGTTGAAGGACAGATCACAGTCTAGTATAACTCCCAGACAGCGGGCCTGCTGCCTAGGAGTTATGGTGGTGCCACACACAGAGAGAAATAGCAGATGGGGGTTGGTTAGCAGATGGGGGAAAAACAATAAGTTCAGTTTTAGTGAGGCTTAGTTGGAGATAGAAAGAGGACATGATGTCAAAGACAGTGGACAGACAGTCACTGGTGTTTTGTAGCAGGGCAGGAGTGAGGTCTCGGGAAGCGGTGTATAATTGGGTGTCATCAGCCTAAATGTAACCCCTGTAAAATCTATTTAAACTAGGTTGCTTGAGGAATTCAAACACTGAGAAAGTATTTAAGGCCTTTGATCTTAACCTACCTGAGTGGCCTTATTTTGATGTCCACCTCTGAGATCAACAGGCTCAACCATTTTCTTGCAAAAACAGGAATTGATCTCATCCTGGAAAAATGGCAAAACCTTTCCATTTCGCAGAGATGTCCATATAAACAAACCAGACTGTTGAACTGATTCCGGGCTACATTGTAGCTGCAAAGGACTTTCAGATTAAAAGAAATTATGTTTGATTACATTGTATTGGTTCATTTAAGAGAGTGATGTTATTTCAAATTTCGGGACTCCAATGCATAATCTGAAACAGTGCCCCAACCATATGCCATTTATAGTATTAGTGTCTACCTTGGCACCTCCTATATCTTTGTCCATATTAAAGTAGGTACATACCAAAACGTACTCATTTATCAGAAATGCCCCAGACTGCCTATCACATGATCACTTTTGTCCTAGTGTCTAATCATGATTATTCAGAGGTTCTTCAAAAGAAAAGAGATCAATTGATCCTTGTAGCGGCTGCAGGGATTAATAAATGGAACACTGTGTCTTGACAAATCAATTCCCTGCTGCACTCTATTGAACAGTGAGTCTTTTAGGAATAGCAGACAAAGCCTGACTACAAAACAGAGGATGCCAAGAGATACCCTTTCCTGGCAAGTAGCCATAAAGTCAAAATTAACCTTCCTCAAAGTGAATGGCAAAAGTTCTTTTTCAGTGCATGGTGGGAGGGTGCCAGGTACCTCCAGGGGAAATACCTGACATATCTGGCATAGTTCCTGAATTAGAGAAGGATAGAAAACATAAAAAGTTCTACTATATACACACACAACATAAATAACTATATAGTTTTCCTTTACAATGTGCCCCATGGGTGACCCTGAGCTACAAACATTAACAGCAAATTATATGAAAAGTCAGACAACAAAATTGTCAGTGTAGTATTATTTATATTTATTGCTATAATGTAAACCACGTTAAATAATAATTGTGACCTGCCATACATTTGATTATATTACATTAGGTGGCTTTAAACATAAATTTGACAGTTTGTTTAAAACATATTTATTAATTTATTTTAATTTTTTTATGGATTATTTTAGATTTATAGAATTTTTGTTGGGCTTTTAATCAAAGACCAATACAAATAGGTCTAGATTTCCTCTTTGCTGCATGATGGTCAGATATTTAAAACAGCATATTTACAGTGAAGGAAATAATTATTTGATCCCTTGCTGATTGTGTAAGTTTGCCCACTGACAAAGACATAAACAGTCTATCATTTTAAGGGTAGGTTATTTTAACATTGAGAGATAGAATATCCAAAATAAAATCCAGAAAATCACATTGTATAAATATTATGAATGTATTTGCATTTTGCTGAGAGAAATAAGTATTTGATCCCCTACCAACCATTAAGAGTTCTGGCTCCTACAGACCAGTTAGATGCTCCTAATCAACTCGTTACCTGCATTAAAGACAGCTGTCTTAAATAGTCACCTTTATAAAAGACTTCTGTCCACAGACTCAATCAGTCAGACTCTAACTTCTACAACATGGGCAAGACCAAAGAGCTTTCTAAGGATGTCAGGGACAAGATCATAGACCTGCACAAAGCTGGAATGGGCTACAAAACCATAAGTAAGACGCTGGGTGAGGAGGAGACAACTGTTGGTGCAATAGTAAGAAAATGGAAGAAATACAAAATGACTGTCAATCGACATCGATCTGGGGCACCATGCAAAATCTCACCTCGTGGGGTATCCTTGATCACGAGGGAGGTGAGAGATCAATCTAAAACTATACGGGGGGACCTGTTAATGATCTGAAGGCAGCTGGGACCACAGTCACCAAGAAAAATATTGGTAACAGGATTTTAAATATAATGGTTTAAAATCCTGCAGTGCCCCTATGGTCCCCCTGCTGAAGAAGACACATGTGCAGGCCCGTCTTAAGTTTGCCATTGAAAACCTGGATGATTCTGCGAGTGATTGGGAGAAGGTGCTGTAGTCAGATGAGACAAAAATTGAGCTCTTTGGCATTAACTCAACTCGCCGTGTTTGGAGGAAGAGAAATGCTGCCTATGACCCAAAGAACCCCATCCATACTGTCAAGCCTGGAGGTGGAAACATTATGTTTTGGAGGTGTTTCTCTGCTAAGGGCACAGAACTATTTCACTGCATCAATGGGAGAATGGATGGAGCCATGTACCATAAAATCCTGAGTGACAACCTCCTGTCCTCTCTTTTAATTATAAAGTCCAGTTACATATAATTTAAGCAGCCGCTTGTGCTTGTAGTCATGACGGGTTTACCATCCCCGTAGTTACAACCTATATAGCAATATGACCAAAAGCTGAAAGTTACAAATTTTAATATTGTTAAAAGTATAACAAGCAACGACTTGCTGGAATACATAGAAAAACAAGCGGAATACTTATCAAGAAGTCCTTAATACAGCGTGACTTTTCTAAACCGCATGAGGTTAGAAGAGGAGTAGCTGGACGCTGTCCTCTGCCAGGACATTAAAAATGGGTCTGGCTGGGTCTTCCAGCAAGATAATGATCCAAATATACAGCCAAGGCAACAAAAGAGTGGCTCACAAAGAAGCACATTAAGGTCATGGAGTGGCCTAGCCAGTCTCCAGACCATAATCCCATAGAAAACTTATGGAGGGAGTTGAAGCTCCAAGTTGCCAAGCGACAGTCTCAAAATCTTAATGATTTATATATGCTCTGCAAAGAGGAGTGGACCAAAATTCCTCCTGATATGTGCACAAACCTCATCATCAACTACAAAAAACATCTGACTGCTGTGCTTGAAAACAAGGGTTTTGTTTTCCAGAGGGATCAAATACTTATTTCTCACTGCAAAGTGCAGATTTATATAATTTATACAATGTGATTTTCTGGATTTTATTTTAGATATTCTCTCTCTCAAGGTTAAAATTAAACAACCCTTAAAATTATAGACTGTTCATGTCTTTGTCAGTGGGCAAACTTACACAATCAGCAAGGGATCAAATAATTATTTCCTTCACTGTAAGGCATAGCATTTAAAGGGGTTGTCTAGTCAAACAAAAGTTTGTTCTACATAATAGACACTTTAGTAATAAACTTTCATTAAACTTTCTGTGGGCTTTTTGCATTTCTACAAAAGCCGTTTGATGACTCAGTAGATCTGTGTGTCTCCACAAACAGGAAACAGCTCTGTGTTGAGCCCAGGAGATCAGGTAACCAATGGTGTGTGGTTTTTTTCAGGACAGGTTTTGAAGCCACATGCCTTTGTTCCCCTAAGGTTGAGGGTACAATGCATAAAAAACGGCGGCATGGTCCAGCAAAGTGACAGTGCTGTCAGATTTTGGACGCCATTTTCACTTTACTGTGTGGATCTTGCCTAAGACTTCAGTTGCAATTTCTAATATCATGCCTAGTTGAGAGAGCACTGTATTGCGAAGAACCATGGTTCCCTTGTTTCAGGCATTCATCACAGTTGGGCCCGTAGTAATCAGATATTGAGCAAGCAAATCTAATAGAAATGCGATAAAAGTTATTGGTGAAAACCCCTTTTAGTGCATTGACCATTCGACTGCAGTCTATATATCTATGTTAGAAAATAATTGGCTTCTATTGATTGGAATGCGGCACTTTGATGGGAGAATATAGTGTATGGGCTGGATTTTTTCCCCTGCAGATGGTTGTGATATAATGCTGGTTTCAGAAATTAAAATATATGTGGTTATTTAAAAGTGCAAGCAAGGCTGTGTTTCTGATTAATAGAAGCCTGTAGTGAAAGTTGATAAGATCCATAGAGTTCTGGACTGAAGAAACAAAAGGTACTTTAGTTCTTTTAATCACTGTCACTTTGGTAGAAGAAAGGAAAGACAGGCGCAGAGATCCCAATGATGGGTGAAGGCTACGAATGAAACAAAACCTGCCTTGGAGTTTTAAATCTTTTAAATCTCAGCTTGGGTCTGTTGAGAGTTTTCAACAGCTTCGGCAGCTGCCATGCCTCTTAAAGGGATTGTCTCGCTACATTGATTTATCCTATTTTCTTGGTTTCCTTATGAATTCAGGGGCGTGTTTACTGGCTTCTTCTAGGCTGCAGTAGAAGCCAGGTCTGTAGCTATAGCGACCAGCACTGGCAGCCTATCAGTAGAAATCGAGCAGGTCTGTAGCTATAGCGACCTGAGAGGCTGATGCAGCCCATACAAGAGGGGATATCTAGGAACAGGTAGGACACTTAATGGACATATATTGCAAAGTGATTTGTTTTTGCAAGATCTTTAAAATAAAAAGCAATCCTTGTAGCGAGACAACCCTTTTACAGGAACTCTGCACTTGGACGAAGTATTCCTGCAACAAAGGGCATGGCTGCTGCCGAAGCTGTTGAAAACTCTCAGCAGACGCAAGCTCATCTTCATGCTGACCAGATGTATCATAGCTAAGGGTACATCCACATGACAAAGGACAAAATACTCATCGGATTCTTAACCCTAAGGCCGTGTTCTCACGGCTTATTCCCGACGGATTTGTGCGCCGTATTGAGCGCACAAATCCGCCGTGAATAAGGGGCGGGCCGGGGGCGGGTACGGAGCGCGGCGGGGGGCGCCGCTCCCGGCCCCATAGACAAAGCATTGTTTACGGCGCGTACGCGCCGTAAATAATGTGCATGTCACTTTCTCCCCCCCGCGGCGGATTCGCCGAGCGGGGAGGAGCGACGGATTCCACTGTTCTCAATGAGAGCAGTGGATTATCATAATTGCTGCCGCGGATTGGCGGCGTACTGAAGCGCAAATCCGGCGCGCAGTACGGCGCCAATACGCAGCAGAATAAGCCGTGTGAACGAGGCCTAAGACCACATTGTCTGACAAATATTTGAACAACATTTTACACAAGAACCTGAAAATTTTTAACTCCGTTTTAATTTTTTTGGCGCGTATGTCTGTCGCATCTTGATGTGGTTTTCGGATTAGTTGTAATTATTTTTGCATTATAGAGCACTATCAAGTTTTTGCACGTGGATCTACGTCAAAATCTGTGTCATAAAAACAGGCACAAAGCTTTCTGGTCATTTTTCATGTCATCCGAATGACCGCAATCCTAAATTTTCTGCTGTTTTCCGAGTGAAATACGACAGAAGATAGAACATGTTCTAAGTTTTTGATAAAACAGCGGTTTGGAAATACAACCTCAGAAAATACGAGTCATGTGGACTACAAAGGGAATTGAGATCTATGAGAATGGTTTTACAGTCGCTTTTTAAGGCTATGTCTCCACCTCAATGAAATACAATCATATTTTCGGCAGTTTTACAATTCTAAAACTGGTGAAAATGCGATCGTTCAGGCAACCCATAGCCTTTAATAGAAAAAAGTGACCTGTAGTCTTACACAGGTAATTTTTTTCTCCGTTCGTCTTTTGGGGTTGGCGTATTATACAACATGTTGTATAATATGCCGGCGCTTTAATTTTTTTCATCGTCTTCCCATATAATCAATTGCGCAAAATGTGACAAAAACCGCAGTCGTACATCAGAAAAAAAACATCGACTTTTGGCCATTTTTTTATCCAGCACAGTGTAGACCTAGCCTAACAGTTTTTAAAGTCTAAATCCGCGTGGATTTCTGACTAGAAATGCTTGCCATGTGGACAAGCCCAAACAGTGAGCTGCTGAAACTCCCCAGCAGACTGAGGTATGAATACAGTCCTTGCTTGATATATGAACAGAATAGACTTCCTAGCTGATCCAAGCCTTTCCTCAGTAGGAAATTAAAGTTTTAACCATGCACAAACAACTAGTTGGTAAAACTTAATAGACAGATGTGAAGCCAGGTAATTTTGCTAGTGATCTGATAAAAGACGACCTATCCATCCACATTATTTGGGCAAACCACTTGGACTAGTGTCCACGTCTTGGGACCATCTTCTACAAGTCAGAAAGGCAGTTGCTCTGGAAGTGGAGTTGTCAATGTATTACAGGGCCAGTCATTTATCTAAATGGTGCCATGGAAATTTATATTTTCCCTATAGTGACCATGTCTTTCTGGCCATGGTTCCCCCCGCCCCAGTAATATCATACTTTCTGATTTCCACTAACAGATATAGGTTATTTTAAAAGTGATCTGAGAAAATGCTGTATATGCCATTCCCCAAGATTCAAGCATAAAGTCACCTCTGAACCTGCTCTGCAGAACTGATACAAAAAGGCAAACTCGGTCATGCTTGCCTCATCACATTTTAGTGTAAAAATATTCAGAATAGGCTGGTGTGATATTAGGCACTGCACTGGGAGAAAAGCATATAAAGATTATACACATATATCTTACATCCTAAGACACGCACATAAAAATTAACAACTACATGTTGGCGCTGACCATTTGTTTTTCAGATTCCCAATGGAATGCGTTGTTATTGCTAAAGTTTCTTCATTGTAAAACATTTATGACCCCATAAAAGCAGCATCCTGGGACTGACAATGTGACTATGCTCCCCTGCTGCATAGCAACATTCTTATCAGTGCATCACTGCATGCAAAGCTTCTGAATCATAGGCAGCATGAATGTTTTATCAAGGTGTGTACCACACACAGTGTATTTTTACCTTCCACATTCTGGTGACTATCGGCATCTTCTTTTCAGCTATGCGGTATTTTCTTCTAATTCATCACCAGCAGAAGCATTTTAACATTACACAAAAGGAAGGGAAGATTTAGAAAAAATAAAATAAAGAGTGGTTTCCGAGGTCAGTAATTAGAATATTTTGAAACCTTATGGGCACCCAACTAGTGCCTACAGGGATGCCCATAAGGTTCTCAAATACCCTGTTTCCCCGAAAATAAGGCATCCCCTGAAAATAAGACATAGTGCATTTTTTATGAAATTCAGAGTTTGGCTGCTTATGCTGATGTTTGTGATTAAATCACTACAGTATATTAATACATGTTGATTTTTTGTTCAACAATAAATGTGAATTCTTGTTCATGTAATAAGACATCCCTAAAAATAAGTCTTCGCTCGTCTTTAGGAGCAAAAATTAATATAAGACAATGTCTTATTTTCGAGGAAACAGGGTATTCTTACATAGTAAAAACTCCAGATTACCCATATGAAAAAACATACAACTGCCCTACTGCTGAGCTACATTATTACTATTATTATCACTTTCTTACAACTATGTCCAATGATAATCAATAGTGGACCCAGATTAGTACCAATTCATCTTTCAGGTATGTTTTTGATAACATTATTGGAATCCCTGGCAATTCAGTATTTTCAATTCACTTTTTTGATACAACCTAATCAGTAGGGCTCATTTCAGGGAATGGCAAGCAGGACAAATGCCTGGGGCCACCATATTCTAGGACTCCTAGAATCATCATGAATTCGCCCTAGACCATCGGGGAATTGACAGTTAACCCTTCTACTCTCACAGACCACCAGGGACAAGTAGGAGGACTATACTTTGTTGCCCAGAGCTCCATTCTCTATAAAATTAGCCTTACCATGTAAGTCAGGTTATTTGGAGAAAGTCACCTTAGGCCATGTCCCCACGGCACCGGTCTGCAGCCGGTTTTTCAGACGGTTTGTGGTTTTGCAAACCGTCTGGAAAACCAGCCGCAAACACTTACATGGGGCTCTATGGAAAGCCCGTGCAGCAGTCCCCACTGCACGGGTTTTCCGCCCGGCGGTTTTTCAGACCACCAGCCGCCAGAAAAACATTCTACATGCACATTCTTCTGTCTGGTTTTCGGATGGAATATGAACAAGTGAATGTGAAGGGGAAGGGCTTTTCTCCGCGATTAGCGGCCGTGTGCACGGTACGAAAACCAGACAAATACCGGTCGAATAAAATGACTGGTATTTGTCCTGTGCCGTGTAAACGGGCCCTTACAGGTGTAGTATTGAGAGTAAGCTCAATTGGCTGAGCATATAAAAAAAATGTGTTAAAAGTAGGCACCACCTAGAAATGTATTCCTCATGCTTAGTTACTAAAAGGCACACAATGTAGAGTATTAATTAGGCTAGGTTGACATATGCATCAGAAATTTTGTTCAGAGCCTCCTCCATCAAAAATGACAAATACAAAGTTCTGCACGCAGCACAATTATTTTTTTGGTTAAAATGCCCACCTGCCAAGACAAAAACCCAACAGACCGCAATGTAGTCAGTGGGGTCCATCCAGTTACTGCTAGTGTCCCATCATTCATTGGATCCAGCGATGCCTCTGTGATGGAGGTTCAGAACACAACTTCTGATGCAGATTTGAACCACTCCTTAACCAAAATGTAGAAACAAGAGCAGAATTTTTCTGTAAGAAATTAGGCATTGTTATTTAATATCAATACAACCAGCATCTCAGTAGCTAAAGAGTACTAAGTCCACATTGTGTACTGCCAGGGCCATCTCAACAGCATCATGATGGCAAGGGGAAAGCCGTGTACTAGGCCCTGCCCACGCACAAGACATCATGCCAGGCCATGCCTCCTAGCTTCTCAGGACATACCCCTGGCTGCCTGGAGCCACTAGGCTTGTGGGGCCCCTGGGCAACTGGCTAATGTGCCCAATGGATAACATAACCCGGCGTACAGCCCTATAATAGACCTTACATAGCTGGTAGAGAGTATAATGACATTTTAGAGATTAATGAATGTGCTCCACGTACTGTATATTATGAGTCACAGGAGTGACAATTAGTGCATAATATTCAGGAGAAATCTTGTCATACTTAGCAGTTTATTCTGCTTCGGAGGAGTATAGTCTTCCTCATGTTTGCATGCGTTTCCTTTGAGACTCCAGTTTCCTCTTTGGTGCCTAAACAAAGCAGTATGATGACTGTCTGCCATATATATAGCCCCTGGTGTGTATGTGTCTGTCTAAAGGAAAATGAGTTTGTAAACTCTTGTTAAATGAACAATCAATCATTCCTTCACTGTAAAAAATGACCTAGCCACATAGCGTAAGTGATTAATAACAACATGATCATGATGGAACAATGAACATAGGTTTAAAGTAAACAGAGTATGGCTCATTTATAAAACTAGCACAAAGGAAAAGTAGAGGAGCCCACGATAACTAATTGGATTTCAGCTCTCATTTCTAGTCAATTTCTAGTACTAAAGTATAAATCATGATTAATTGGTTGTCTGGGCAACTGCTTCACTTTTCTTTGCAGCAATTTGATTACATCTCTCTAAGGTACAGTCAAAAGGGCGGGGGTAATTTAAAGCTTGGGGCCCAAAAAAGCAAAACCTGAAAAAAGGGCCCCCACCTACCATGTGCCATTGATAATACTGGTATAGTCGTATGTGACTGAGGGTTTTTTGGGCCCCCTTTGGCTCTTGGGCCCAGTAGCGACTGCTACCTCTGGACCCCCTATAGCTACAGGTCAGGTCCACAAAAAGTTCCCTGCAGCAAACCCATAGTTTAAGATTCACCCAAAAAAGATACACAACAATTGGTGTAGATCTTTGCATGCGGATTTTATACTGTGGATCTACTGGAAGGAACCCACTGCGGACTTAACCTGTGTCAACATGCCTTTACTCTGGTTCCACAGAGATATGAATGCAACAAGGCTTGTACCTTATTAGGAACAACTGCTCTAGGAATAACTATACATAACCTGACCTGCAAGATATGGTAGGTTGTGAGGGGGCTAATACTGCACAGGACCGCCCCAGAGCTACCCACCCCAGGCAGCCCAGGCGTGCCCCACCATACTGTCCCAAACTACATGGTACTGCCCATTTAAGGTGAAATTTGTGCAAGCACCGTTGCTTTAATGGCCATTGCAGGCTGCCAGATATTCATTGATGGGCCGTATGTTGTGCAGACCTGACATAACCCAAGAAAATGTTGCTAGTGAAAAATAGTTGTCAAATATAGCACAGAGAAATCATACAAACTGGGAATGTTTACATTTAAAGTGGCGACCAGTTCAGAACCCAAGACATACATCTAACTCAGTGCTGATAGATCTGGATTACCTGATAATGCCTACATTGAGTCTGAGAAGGTCTAAGACACACCACCTGCTGCTCCCTTCTGTCTTATCATTGATTAAAGGGGTGTTATCGTTTCATTAAAGGGGTTCTTCGAAAAAAGGGGGAAACATTGAAAACAAGCAACTTTGAAATTGGATGTCATTAGCAAAGTGCCTTGTTCTCACAGTGTCCCTTATCTTGTGTTTTTATTTACACTGATATCCAGTGTGGGTTAATTCCCTCCTTTGCATTTCACTAGCTGAGAGCTCATTTACTTTTCTGTACAGCCCCTGGGTCGATTCACGGGTCATGTACAGAATGACTCAGAGTTAGGGGGCCGTGCATTTTCTGTTTCCACACCTAGCAGAAACGGGACTGCAGCAGATTTTTACAATGAGAAAACTGACAGATTTGACCCTGTGCAGATCTGTGCCGTTCTTAGGAAAGCTGTAAAAACATCTCCAGCTGTGGGGAGGAGATCAGTGCTCAGATTAGATTGAATGCAGCCTGTGGTATGTATTTCAGGCTCTTATAAATAAGACTGATAGGGAGAGACACAGTGGGTTGTGGACTCAGAGGGGAAGGGGGCGGCGGGGGGGGGTCTCAGGCCAGCAGTGAAGGGGGGATGATGTCATCCAGCTGGGAGGGGAAGAAACGCCCCTGCATTCACAGAGCTGGGAAGCTAAGAGAGTGTGACTCAGCCAAAGTAAGGAAGCGATACATCCTCTTTAAGGCTGCTGCTCCCTACTGTCTTATCATTGGTTAAGGCTGCTGCTCCCTACTGTCTTATCATTGGTTAAGGCTGTTGCTCCCTACTGTCTTATCATTGGTTAAGGCTGCTGCTCCCTACTGTCTTCATATTAGCTGCTATAAATATCACTGAGAAACCAATGAATGCACAGCTGATTACTATTACAGCAAGGGCAGAATATTATGAAATATAAACCACTAAAAACACCAGATGATCAAGCAATGGCTGCACATATACTAAAGCAAAGATGGGGGGAGCAAGTCTGGAGAGGAGTATACAGAACATTTCAATACAGCCATAGATAGGAAATGAAGAAAGGAGAAGCTTAAAGTGATACACAGCTAAAGTCTTAAATTAAATTAAATTGAGTCTTCGCCAATGGAAGATGGTGGCCTTCCAGAACTAGAAGGAAGGGTTGTGAATTCTGGAAGTACCTCATGCACCTGCACTTTTTGGCTGCCAAGAAAGTCATAAAGCCTGCAAACCTTCACAGTCACAATCATATTAAAAGCACCGCCATTAAAAAAGCTGTAGCGATCATCAATTTACAAAGGTTGTTGAGGGTTACAAAGACCGGTCCATAGGTTATGTCTTGTATAGCCGTTAAAGTACGGTAAATGGGGGTGAGTCGCAATAGTAACGGGAGTGGTGCTGTTTGTAGAAGAAAGTGCACATGATTTTCTAAAGCTGGATGTAAACTGAAGCATTACACATCCTTTGGAAATACATGGTTGCTAAAGGATTCTTTCTTTTCACAAAGCATATTTAAAGGGAACCTGTCACATAGATTATGTCCCCCTTGCTGAGAGCAGCACAAGTTAGTGTCAGACCTGCTGTTCCCAGCGCTGTGTCCCTTATTCTGTAAGATGCTGTCGTTTTAGAGTATTTACCCCTCAAATCTTATTCATGAGTAGGTGTTAGCCCCGCCCACCAAAGGCTAGCCCCGCCCACTGAGTTATTTACATGTTTATACCTATTCAAAGTAATAGGTTTATCAGTTGAGGTGGGCGGGGCTAGCCTCAAATGGGCGGGGTTTGAAAAAACTGACTCAAAACTGCAGATTTGAGCATTAAATACATGAAAACTCCAGCATCTTACAGAATAAGGGACACAGCGCGGGAAACAGCAGGTCTGTCACTAGCTTGTTCTGCCTTCAGCAAGGGGCATAATCTATGTGACAGGTTCTCTTTAAGGATCTGTTATCTGCTTTGTAAGATCTATCAGGAGCCTACAGCACAGATTTTATGAAAAATATAGAAAAAAATAGTGCTGCATAGAGTGCTGTTTTGGCCAGTAAAATGACAGGCACCGTGACTAAAACCTGACATACCACATTTGAATCAGTGGGGTCTGTCGAGCACCCTTGATGTCCACCATGTGACGGTCATCATTTTCACAGTATGGCCTGAGAAACAACGGAAATGAATAATGGAAGTATAAACAGATCCTGAGGCTAGATTTTTGTGGCATCTCTTGAGATTTTTTTTTTTATTAAAAAGCAGCAGCTAGATGTTAGTTCCCAGTAGCCAGGGAGAGAATATAATGCTCTCTCTATAAAGCTATCCCTTTCTTTTGGGTCTGTAACCCTAAGGCAGTGTGCCGCGCCCGGTGCTCCCCTGCACAGCCCCTAAACATCAGGGCACAAACATACTTTGTCCTCATACACTTTAGAAAGGAATATTAAGGGCCCGCTTACACGGCACAGGACAAATTACCGTAGACGGTTTATCCAACCGGTATTTGTCCGGCCGGGGGGGGGGGGGGTGGGGGCGGGCGTCTTTTCCCCACGATGAGCGGATTAAGCTCTCCCCCTTCACATTCAGTTGTTCATATTCCGTCCGAAAACCGGACGGAAGAATGAACATATAGAATGTTTTTCGGGCGGAAAACCCGTGCAGTGGGGACTGCTGCACAGGTTTTCCATAGCAGCCCATGTAAAAGTTAGCGGCCGTTTTTTCAGACAGTTTGCAAAAATGCAAACCGTCTGAAAAACCGTCTGCAAACCAGTGTCGTGGGGATATGGCCTAATACTTTGACAGCTGTATTTAACAGATGGCACTGTACTGGTGGGCACTATGACTGGCAGTGTATTGCTTTTTGTGCTGTTATAAAGAACATAAATGAGCAATCCAGTAAAAACTGTTTTTGTTTCATCTCTAGATATCTTCTTCTAAAGCCTGATTCACACAGCGTATAGCGTCACATACATGTGCACGCCACTATATGCCTACTGTTGGATGTACGCACTGTCTTTCCATAGAACAGAATGGAGAGCCGTGCACATGTGCGATCAAAGCTCTCCAATCTACGCTGTGGGTTTCAGGGGGCTGGTCCCAAGATTGGTGACAATGATGGCATATTCTAGCAATATGCTATCATTGTCTATCATGGCAAAACCCCTTTAAGTACAATAACTCACAAAACCCTTCCAAACAATTTAGAAAATTGAAAGGAGCTTGCTGCTATAAAAGGCAGTGAGGTACTGCAGCAGTAAAACCGCACCAAAACCACAACATGTGAAAGCAGCCTTATGACCATCAGGGAGTATGAAATAACTTATGAGCAGTAATCATTCACATTTAGCTGTGGACATTGCATAGCTGGCAACAACGCACAACGTATATAGAAATCTTGTGTTATATTGACAGCTGCAGATTCAATGGCCGCTCTGTATCACCCGTGTCCTATTCACATCCACAGACAGGAGTATCCCACAAAAGTAGCCATATCCACCATAAGGCGGCTCCAGCAACATTGCAACTGCCCAACGCTTTACTGTGCTGCCATAGCAACAAGACCCTCCGCCATTGTCTTACAGATGCAGCTTTATTTATACCCCATTTACTGACATTTATTCACTTTTAGCTTCACTTAGGCATCTAACGGGATGAAATGTAAAATGCCGTCCATAAAATGAAAACTTAAGCAGTCTTTATAGAAGGTTTGCAGATAAACCCACAAATTTCTTCTAAGATATTACAGCATGGAAAACCAGTAAACGAGCCGGGCATTCCCATACACTGGGATATTGTGCAACATCCAGTCATGAATGCATTCAATGCCCCAGGTTTCCAGTCACCATGGAAACGCCTATAAGAAAATGCCAGCTCGGTGTGCACAGACTCTGCAGAGCTTCATGTTTGTCATGTGCCCTTTACATCATGAGTTTTCACATGGTTTCCTCTATAGAGCAACACTGAATATAGATGTGGGAGATGGGTCTCGTGCACTGGAATATTACAGGAGGATCCACAACAATTGTGCGGATGCTACAAATGAAAGGCAAAGGCTGAATTATGAAAAATGTCTAATCGAAAGACTGTCCTTGTTACCCATAGAAACCAGTTAGGGCTATGGGAAACAAGGACAGTCCTATGCTAAGGGTATGTTCACACTGTGTCTTTGCGGGGCGTATTTTTGGCACGTAATTGCACTGCAATACGCTCGAAGGACAGCCCACAAATACAGTAAGAATTTATAGCACTCAATGAGAGCTATGCTTATCTGCCGCCTTCCCCGACACATATTACACACCAGGAGAAAGAAGTGACATCACTTCTTCTTGGCACAAACTGTAAAAGTCAATGAGAGCCGGCACAGAGCGTTTTAGAAACACCCGCTGTCTGGCGCATACTTCTAAAACACCTGCCGTATAGCGGCACATGCTATATGCCATGTGAACTCACCCTTACACAGTTTTCATTAATTGGACCCACTATTTTTAATGGGTATTTTAATGCGCAAAATGCACATTTTACACAAGAAAATATGCATCAACAATGCATTAATAATGTCACATTGTTTTCTACATTTCATTTGATGCTTTATGCAAAAAATGGGAGTGCATGTCAATTCTTGCTGCGTAAACATGAATTTCCTTTTACAATTGAAAGACAATGGAGGATTGCGAAAAAAAAAACAAAAAAACACCAACCTACTTATGTATTAATTATGTACTTTGTTTACACACGATTTGGTACCGATATTGATATGCATCAAATAAAACGAAGTTGGGCGTTCTGAAAAACGAATGAAATATGCATCAATGTGCGCAAAAAAACATGAAAAAGACAAAAGAAAAAAGCCGTAAAAATGCATGAAAAAACATTCAGCTATTACGTACTTGTTCACCCTTGAAATACATATTTTTCAGTACCCTAAGGGTGTGTTTACACAACAAAGACCACATACCGGTCGGATTTCCCAACCGGTATTTAGTTTTTTTAGTAATGCCAGGTGGGAGGGGGGGGGGAGGGAACATATTTTGTCCACGGTTTGTGGATTAAAGCCGTCTCCTTCGCACCCACATGTTCATGTTCTGCCCGAAAACTGGGCGGAAAATCCGTGCAGTGAGGACTGCTGCATGGACTTTCTATTAAAGGCTATGGGGGAGCGTTGCTTGTCGGTTTTCAGGCGGTTTGTAAGACCACAAACTGTCTGAAAAACCAACCAATAACCCTTGCCATGGGGACAAGCCCGAAGACTGAAGGCTGGATTCACACACTGCTTTTTTGGGCTCTATTTGACATGCAAAATTTACTGTTTCCACAACTGCACATCAAAGTGCACAAAAAAAGTGAAATTAGGGTCTCATTGACCTAAATTGGAATAAGCATGGATCAGGCACACCGCTGCGCTTTTTTTGCGCACTATCTGACATGTTGTATAAAAAATATATGACCATTTTCAGTGCGCAAATGCAACAAAAGATGCAAAGGCAACAATAAAGCTCTCTGCACTGAGAACATGCATGAACATAAGCAAAGAATGCACCACGAGACCCAGCAAAACCAGGACGCACCCAAAAAAAAGCATGAAAAAGCATGGGTAGACATGCATTTTTCTCCTGTAAAATAAGCGCTTATTTCACTGCAACCTAATAAGTTGTATGAACAATGACAATGGCTGTATTTACAAATGGAAGCTTTTGCCACAATTTTTGCAGAACCAATATAAAGCACCATAGTTATCGCAATTGCGGATGAAATGCCATCTTACCGCAGCATTTGAACAAAAAGGATGATTAAAAACAAATACCATGTATTCTGTAGCTCCTGCAATGGAAGGGAGAGCACAACAAGCTAATATATGTTAAAACCATAAGTAGGTACTGGGCTCAGTTACAAACCTAGACCAAACTGATTTAGTTAGTACCGCATCTCCATCCCTCCCCCTCCTCCCCCCCCCCCACCTCGGTGTCATTGTCTCTCCTACCCAGTGTCCTGTCTTGTCGTTCGTTTATCCGTCTTTTTGTTTTTACTCGGTTTGTGAAATTGGCTAATGGCCAATTTTTCACCTTCATGGTTCTTCAATAGCGTGTTTTAATTAGTACTTGTGATATATTTGAGCTCTCATTAATCGGTACCACCTAGCATCAATGGGGATGAACACCCTCCTGGGATACTGTGTTAGGATCCAGGGTGGGTGTAGGACTTGCTGTAGCAAGTTCCGTACAGAACTTTTCTCCGCTACTTAACAACGTATCATTGGTATTGTATGTATAGATGCTCTTTGCTTTTGTATTGTAAAAACAATTGTGAAAACCTTTAATAAAAATACAGTTAAAAAAAAAAAACATAAGTAGGTAGCAAACTAAACATGGCTAATAGGTCTCATTATCTCTAAAGCTAATTAGATTTCTTTACACATAGTAAATACTCCTCTATGCCCCTAGCCCTATTCTGCAATACCAATATCACTTCCCTTCAATTCAAGCTTGCCAAAATAAATGATCTCTGTGAGACAATCACATAAACTAGATTACAAAATATATGAGGTTTATGCAAACCTGACCCAATAGGCATTTTGGGGGCAGTCCAGTGGGATTTGAGGCCTAAAATGTCCTGAGCAACCTTCTCCATTCCTAATCTGGAAAATGTTACCCCCGCAATCAGAAATGCTCATTTTGGGGCGAAGTTTGCTTAAATCCCTTCCCTTTTGCATCCCAGTTTCCAGGAGTCTCCTGGAAAATCTATGAGGGTTGCAAGTATGGCTCTGTAGTCCCAATTTTGACTTTTTAAATGTTGACAAGTATGCTTATCCAAGCTTTACTGATTCGATAAATGGCTTCCTGAATATCTGTGGACTGTTGCTTAGCAATCATTGCTACACGGAGCAAATTACACAGTTGAATCATATGTAGATTTGGCCAAATTGTTGATTCTCAGATTCACCAGTGCGTACAATACGATAGGAGAACTGCCTCTTACTTTCATAAAATAACCAAAAGCAAATCTCAGATTTACGGAGCCACTTATCAATGCCTTCTAATGGGAGGCAGGTTTTAAAAACATTCGAGAATCAGTAAGGGCTTGTCCCCATGGCACGGGTTACTGGTCGGTTTTTCCACTGCATGGATTTTCCAAAAAACAGACCATGTTCATTCTTCCGCCCAGTTTTCAGGCAGAAGATGAACATGTGAGTGCAAAGGGGGAGGGCTTGAATCCGCAAACCGTGGACAAAAGCCGTCTCCCTGCGTGCCAAAAAAAGACCAAATACTGGTCGGGAAATCGGGTATTTGGTCTTTGCCATGTAAATGCACCCTAAAACTAAAATCAACATCAAAGAGGATATGCTACGGATTTTGTTGCAGATTTATCGCAGATCTTACCGAATTGACTTCAATTCTGCAAATAGGTATGAATTGCACTATTTCTGACTGCCAACTGCCTGTAAATTGACATGCAATACGCATGTACTTTGGTAAAAAAATGAAAAAAAATTGGTTGAACGATGTGGATATCAACAGCAGAATCCTCGTGGATTCCATGCTTAAATTTTAATCTATAGTGTAAATGAACCCTTAGGGTATGTTCACACGTCATAATTTATGCGCACATTTCACCGCGTATTTGCGCTCTAATATGGGCGAAATGCGTGCCAAAATTACGGTAATCCATAGTTCTCATAGAGAACTATGGATTACACCTCTTCTCTCTGCTTTACAATACGATCGTATTGTACGCGCGGGGAGATAAGTGACATGTCAATTATTTGCGGAGAATACGCGTCGCGAGTGATGAATGAGGGGACAGCCCTCCTCAACCACTGAAATGTTCCGCCCGACAACCGGGCAGAGAAATGAACATGTTCTAAGTTTTTAGGAACGTCCAGCGGAAAACCCTTGTACAGTAGTGTGGACTGCTACACAGATTTTCTACTTAACTCAATAAAAAAAGGTTGACAGTCGGTTTACAGAGGGTTTTCAAATCCAAAAACTGTTTGTAAAACCAACTGAAAAATCTGTAATGAGGACATGCCCTTACTAGCCTGAAGTCAGTCAGAACTGCAACAAAGTCTCTTGTAGTCTTAGGGGCCGTTCACACGGCTTATTTCGATCACGGATAATCCGTGCCAGCCATTACGGTACTCCACACTTCTCATAGAGAACTGTGGATTCCGTCTCCCCTCGCCGCTCCGCGAATATGACGGGCGGGGAGAAAGTGACAAGCATATTATCCCGGCGGGATACGTGCCGTGGATAACGCCTATCTATGGGGCCGGCGAGCTGCCGCCCCCGCCCCGTCCCGTACTCAAGCCGTAATTGTGGGCAAAATCCATCCTGCAATTACAACATGAATAAGCCGTGTGAACCTTGCCTTAGGGTGTGTTCACACAACAATATGGTGCCGCACACAGGTACACACCGCAATTTGCGTTTGTTAGCACTGTTGAAAATAAGCGCTTGCAACTTTCTGCCTCCTATACTTTCCTATTTCTCGGCGCGTAATACAATACATAATATGATTGTAAAATCATCGTCATCTAAATGGCCACAATAATTTTATTCAATGAGTGCTGCACTTGTACAATGTTTTTACCGTATTTGTGGGGCGCACTTTGGCACAAATACGCTTTAAAGTACACCCCGCAGATATGCTGTGTGAACATGCCCTTAGGCTATGTCTACACGGCACTGGTTCACGTTCAGATTCTATGTGGATTCAGTATTTAGACTATAAATCATCCCCAGAGATATCAATAGAAAATCCGAGCTGCAAGTTTACACAGTTTCAATTGTCTAAAGTCAGATTTCAAACCAAAATCCGATCAAAAAACTTAGAACATGTTCTATGATTCACCAAAAAACAGCGGATTATAGTACTGCTCAATGTGGGCCGGATTTTGCAACTGCAAAATCCGCGCAAAAAAAAAACCACAGTTTAAAAACAACAACAGAATCCGACAGTATTTTACTTTTGCTGTGTAGATGTAGGGTATGTATGTGTACATTAGAGTGGCTCTTAAAAATGAAAGTTTCAAATCTCCAGTTCTCACCCCTTCAAGCTGTTTCACCTGAGGAGAAAAACATTTGGTAAATTCTGTTAAAATTTTGGATAACATTTAGAGGTCAACAATAGGGTGGTTCTTGTCACAAGGTGAAAAAATGAAAGTTGATAATTCAAATGTCTCACCCCCTGAAGTTGTTCCTCTTATGAAGAGGAGAATTTTGCACATTGTTTTTGCAATGGGACAGCATTTAATTGGACAACAGTAGTTCCACTAAGGGCCACCTGTAAATGCTGTCCAATTGCCCAAAAAAAAAAAATATACCAAATATAAAAATTCTCCTCTTCGTAAGTGGAACAACTTCAGGGGGTGAGACATTTGAATTAACCACTTTCATTTTTTCACCTTGTGCCACCCTAGTGTACATGCCTGATATTTCACGGAATCTATGACAGAAATCCCAGTGACATTTTTCACATTGGTACTGAAGTATTGCATTTAGGTTATCTCTTTTTTTAGAGCCCAAAACCCCGAAATCAACATGATTTTGTAATCAAAAACATGACCCTCACTTTTTTTTTTTTTTTTCTTTCATCGGGGTAGATTTGTAGTCTGGGCTAAAATCAAGTTCAATGTGTTTTCCCTTTTAATTTAATCCAGCCAGACGTCTTGCAGATTATACTGCAAATTCTGATGCAAAATTAGGTTCGAAATCCACAATAAAATCCATTTGTGCAACACCCTTGGCATTTCCCCGGGTTAATTGCGGGACGTAATTTCCCCGCAATTCGCCATGTGGACGGGGGAGGGCGGGGGGCGGGGGGGTGAGCGGGGGGCGGACTTCCCGGCCCTAGGACACATCACGTCTAGCGGCGTATACGCGCTAGAAAGTGACAGTTAATTATCTCCCACCCGGCGGCTTTCGCCGGCGGGAGAGGAGACTTTCATTATTTCTATGAGACTGTGATTTACCGTAATGAAAGGGCCGTTTTCGGCTCCGTAATTGGCGCACTTCGGCGCTGTAATTACGGCGAAATACGGCCATTTAAAGCGAGTGAACATAGCCTTAGGGTAAGTGTACACCTAGGGGTCACTGTGTGGCCAAGGTGCAGCCAAAAACCACAATGACATGTGCTTTTACTACAGTATTAACCTATAAAAACTGCACAACCAATAACTATATTACAAACCATGTCAAGGTTATAATTGCCCTTTTTTAGATTCAGTTTTCAGATGCAACATGTAGGGCCGGTTCACACGGCTTATTCAAGCCGTAATTGCGGGACGGATTTCGCCTGCAATTACGGCTTGAATAAGGGTCGGGAAGGGGGCGCTGCCCGCCGGCCCCATAGACATGCATTATCCACGGCGCGTATCCCGCCGGGATAATGCGCATGTCACTATCTCCCCGCCCGGCGGATTCGCCGCGTGGGAAGGAGAGACAGAATCCATAGTTCTCTATGAGAACTGTGGATTACCGTAATGGCTGGGACGGTTTCCAGCCGTATTGCAGCGCAGTACGGCGCGCAATACGGCTGCAATCCGTGCCCAAAATAAGCCGTGTGAACGGCCCCGTAGATGTGTAGAGCTACGAGTGTCATTCAGCGCACTATAATATTGTGTATATTCTTGTGGACCGCAAATACTGCCGTCTGAAAGCACCCCGTAGCACCCCCAATGCTGCCAAGCTGCGCATTTTACAATCAGCAGTCTTTTAATCAGTCAATTTTAAAAACCACGCTACTTTTCAGTAAACCTGAATGTTGCCGCAATTTCCGACTATGCCGTGACCACTACATGAGGATATTGATCACTGGTCACAATCCACTGGTCATAATTTCATAGATTTTCTACAGCATAATACATCAATGATGATAAAAATTCATACCAGAACTTCATAAGAAAAAAGGAAGCACATTTTTCTCTCAAGTTACAGAAGTGGTTAAGAGCCGTGAATAAACAGGCATGGCCTCATGGTCTCATATTTCCTCCCTTTATTGTATGCCTATTTCAGGAAAAATTGTATCCCTGTACTGGACACCCCCTGCAGCTTGTGAATACAAAGACTAATTAAAGGGCCACAGCTTATAATTTATTCATTTCACCTACAAGCTTATGTTTTGTCAGACTGTATGCAAAATGCTGATTGTGCAACTTTCACAAGACTTGCAGTCCAATGATTTATGTCAGGAGCATTTTATCACCTATAGCTTCGAGGGGCGCTACTGACAGATAATAAAAAATTGAACTACAGAGGCGTCTGTTGCCCATGTGAAGAAAAAAGTAACATGCACCACTTGGTATATTTTTTTACTGAACGCTTCTAAATTGAATAGTCTTACAGATTACATGGCTACCTACCATTGAAAGAAAATCTAAGCCAATGTATACAGGACACTTATTGGCTCAGTTGAATTAATGGGGGCCTACACATATGTTGGGGGGAATATTTCTTGGAGCAAACACTAATGGCACCGCAACACAGTGTGAATGCAACCTAGGCCTAAAATGCATGGGAATCCGAGTAATTCACTGTGTTTACTTACTGTACATATAGCATGTCATTATAACCAGAGAAAAGTATCATATTCATCTTAAATGCTCTGTCTACATCCTTTCATAACAGAAACCACAAAGCACTGCCAGATTTATTGATGGACACCAACAGTGCTCAACCTGATGGAGACTCCGACATAGATTTGTGCAGCCTAAAATGAAAGCTGAGATTCGTGAGTCTTTAGAAATAGAGTATTGTATTAAATGGCGCTGTCACGTAATACAAGATACGCAGCCAATCAATAACTGATCGCTAAAACGGTGAGTGGAGCAGACGCCAACATGTCATTGATGGCTTCTGGTAATAACTAACCGATGGGCCCTATTGTCTGTGTGGCTGCTGTCAGGATCTGGGACACAGCTCAACAGCTATCCTTTACAGAGACCTAGGGCGACATGTATGAAAACCGTCTAGGTCTAAAACGCTCTTTGTTGCCCATAGAAACCAGAATGCTCCTCTAATTTCATATAGTGCTCTTGAAAAATTAGAGGGGCTCTCTGATTGGTTGCTATGGGCAACAAAGTGAGTTTTAGACCTAGACAGTTTTCATATATGTGGCTCCTAGTGAGATAAATGGTGTTCCTTTTCAGCTGGTGTAAAACTACAAGTGTCAGCATACCCTGACATTCATGGATGGGTTTCTCATTAGCTGTTTTTCCCACTTTGGGACGGTGTTGCTCCTTTGGCTCTTTTCAGAACACCCATAGAATTCAATGAAGAGGGCCACATGTAGAAATGCTCTCGTAGGGGTAAATTCACATGTGGCAGATTAGTTGAGGAAATGTCTAAGACTGTCCCAATCAACCTCATTCAAAATATCCGCAACAAAACTGCCGTAAGTGAATTAGGTCTAAGGCTGCGTCCCCATGGCAAGGGACAAAGACCGGTCGGTTTATCCGAACGGTATTTGTCCTGTTTTGCGGCCGTCCCCAAGGCCGCGAGGGGGGTGGCTTTTCTCCGCGATGAGCAGAGAAAAGCCCTCCCCCCTTCACATTCACTTGCACATATTCCGTCCGAAAACCGGACAGAAGAATGTGCAAGTACAATGTTTTTCGGGCGGAAAAACCGCCAGGCAGGAAACCCGTGCATTGGGGACTGCTGCACGGGTTTTGCAAAGAGCCCCATTGTACTAATTTTCGGACGTTTTTTAAGAAGGTCTGCAAAACCGCAAACCGTCTGAAAACCCGTGCCATGGGGACATGCCCTAAGGGTATCTTCACAAGGTATTTCAGCACGCATAGGTCCGAGCCACAATATGCCCTCATAAACATTGTTGAAAATACGTGCTTACAAGCCGTGTGAACACCCATTAAGACCAGCTTCATTTTGCAGTGTGGATTCTGTACCACAAATCCAGAGCAATTTATAGTACAATACAAGCAGATGAGGTTTTCAAAACGCCAGATACATTTGCTAGATACATTTTTGCACAGAATTTAAAGTCCAATCCACAGTACACACCAGGCCGTATACGTTAAACGGATATTTCTGATGGATGCCAAGAAGTAGCACCAATCACCCATTGTAAAAACTGTATATATATAACGTATACGTTTTTCTTCTGAATGCCATTGAATAGCTTGGCGTAGGATTTTGAACTCTATACTTTTTTTTTTGTAGTAAACACACATATACTGGCCAAACGGACACAATTTTGGCCTCCATCAGGCCAATTAATCCTATGGATAAGTTTAGTGCATACGTCAGGAGCTTTCCCATCAGACACACTAAATATACATCATAACTGTGGTGTGTACCTAGTCTATGTAGGATGTAAGGAATCACCCCAGATATGCTGTGGACCTGTGGCACAATCAGCAGCAGACCTGGCCTTAGTTACAAATTAGCACTTAAATTTGCTATGAGATCTGTGGGATTATATTTCAATTCATTTAATATCTATATTTGAAAAAAATATTTTCCTCATTCATTTACAAAGCATAATGCCAATTCCAGTGGTTTCTTTTTGCAGCTGGCCACAAATCATGAAGGACAGACAACAGTGGTTATGAAATAAAACCCCCACATCCTCCTGGCATGACTGGGCTGGAAACACAGGACTTCCTTATCTTTCACTGCAGCCTCCACATGTTGTTATCTGATTGCATGTTAGATTAAGCCTGTCCCACCTTACCCTTTCTTCCTCAAAAGAATACAATTAAATCCAGCCAATTTGCACAAAAGCCTGACCCTATGCAACTGAAACCTCAGTAACAACTCATCATTACCTAATTCCTTCACTAGTAAGAGTGTGGCTCATTCAATTCAATCCCCAGCCATTGTATATGGGTGTCAAAGTCAATCAGGCAAGTCACTGTCAGTGGTGGGAGATGACAGCATTCTCATACCACCATTAAGAGCGACAGGCTCATAGTAGCTTTTTAATGCTTTCAGCATGGCTCCCTATAAGTAACCTGCAAATGTACTATATGATTTTTTTTCCTCTGGATTCCAGACGGTGAAACTCTGGAGGCATCAGATTTCTAAAATTTCCATTAGAGCTGTTTTGCATTAGTCCATTTGAACTCCCCCCAAAAGAAAGAGAATAATAGAAAATATAGCTGCTGCAGAACCTCATGAAACAAATACAGCTTGCATTCAGCTACAGATGCATCCATAGGCCGGCTTTCATGCTAAAGAGGCAGAAACTGCAACCACACGAGACCGAGACGATTTTTCTCCGACCCCATCACCCAAGCTCAAACCCTCCAATTTTTCACTTACATTTGAAACATGACCTCATTGAGAAAAACGCCACCCACTACAGCCACATACTCATCCAGGAGAGTCCCGTTTCCTTTGACCAATGCTCCTAACGTCTTGATCTGGTTATAAAAAAAAACCATATGAACAGAGGCATAGCAGCACATGGATGTGCACCTACCTTGCCCAGTGTGGAGGAGAAGACAGCTTACCCAGCTCACTAGAGGACTGCTCATGAAATTCTCCAGGATTGGAGAAAATAGATCATTCTCCATTTTGTAACCCAAATAGTTCAATAATCCTCCAGATATTTAATATCGCATCAATCCCGATGATATTCCTAATACAATAGTGTAATCCAGTGTCTGAGATGTAGTAATGCCATTTGAGGAAAGGCACAAAAAAATATTGAAAAGGCAAAGAAAAATAAATAACGGTACAAATCCAAAATAGGAAACACTTGTGGAAATCCTCGAGGTCCCGGATCCTCTAATAAATAAAATACATTGTAATAGAATGAAAGCCCTGCTTCCCCTCCCTCCCTTCTCTGCAGAGGTGCAGAACTAGGGTCTGCATGCAGCACAAGTGGGAGGCATCATCTGGAGACTGGGAAAGGGGGAGGAATAGGAGGGGTGGAGAAATGGGAAAAAGGACTCTAGTCTTCAGCAGCTATGGAAGAAAAAAAGGCAAAATACAAGCAAAGCCTGAAGAGCTGCTTCTACATCCACCCCAGCCCTGATTACAGTATATAGTTGGCCGCTTCTGGCTCCTCCTCTGTCACACTGTGCCATATCTCATAACTGTGACTATAGCAGGCAGCAGAATTGGTGACTTTGTTCCCGGTATTTTATAAAACAATGGATTTTTTTTTTTGAACTGACGGGTATTTTATTACAAGAGCTGTGCCCCCTGCACCCCTCCCCTTTTCCTGTCTCGTTGCACATTTTCCTAATTCACAAGGGTCAGTCTGTGCCCTCTGGAAAATACAGATTACCACCTCCTAGAATGCCATTCTGCCATGTAGGCATCTCTTCCCTTTTAATGTGCTGCAGAGGGCAGATCCAACCCCCATATATCAGTAGCTGCATTATGTGTACATTTCAATAGGATACGCACCCAGGAATATAAATTATTTGTCGTTACTATATATCTAGCCCTCCCCAGCTACTTATGGGCGATATTGTGCCTGGAATTCTGTTGCAGCCATATGAGACAGGGATATGACATCATCTTCATTAATTGGCTGCTATACAGGATTGTCCTTACGCCATCTCTTTGTTTTGTTTTTTCTCGTTTTGTTTTTTTATATATAAATTTCCCAGAATCCCTCAAAAGTGCAAAAAAGAAAGTGCAATGTAATTTCCAACTAGACAGCCCTACAGTCTCGCAGGACCATGTGCTAAAAAGGGAGGAGGGGAGTGGGAAAGATGTGTGAGTGCAGAAAACCTCTTACAGTGTTAGTAGCCCTGAGCAGGAAAAGCTTTTTTATATACCCCTCCCCCAAAGATGATCCAGATCTGCACCTCAGCCATACATTGACTCATGACTGACCTTGTGCTGGCCCAGCAGTCGAATAGCACTCACTTAATATTAATGTGCCGGCCTCGCTTCGTCATCTGTATCCTGCATTATGTTCTCATTCTAAGGATTTTTAATACAAAATGTCAGATTATATTCATAGAAATACTCGCTGTAATTCATATGTTTCAAACATTCAAGAAAAATGAAACAACAGGAACAGATTTGTTTCCCTTTATTTTGCTGCTGAAGACAAAATACAAAATGAGTTTTATGCATAGAGGAAATTCTGCGGTAATGATGATAAACACCAATCAGCCATAAAATTAAAACCACCCTCATTTTACAGGGGGCCGGGTTCACACTGTGGGGGAAACATCAGAAAAGAGGCAGTTGTAAGGGGCATTAAATGAGTGTATAGTGCGCCCGAATGTCTGAATGTACCTGTTATAGATCTGGGGTGTGGTATTCATATTGTGGGTAAACACATCAAAAAACACATCATCAGGTACAATAAAGTTCCTTGTGCTAAAAAATCTATGAAAATAAGCAGCAAAAAACAGACAATAAGATATATCAAGAAAGCACATGTAAAAATGTATGAAAAAAACATGCTTACAACTGCGCATTTCTCCTGTGATATAAGTGCTTATGTTATAACCTAAAGGTATGTTCACACAGGTAGGATCTGCTGCAAAATCTGCAGCTAAATCTGCCATATTTCTGCAGAGAAAGCCGTGCTTTAAAACCTGTGTCACCAGAGGCGTAACTTGAAGCTCCGGTGCCCTAGTGCAAAAAGTGAAATGGGCCCCCCAGTTAAAATGTGCCTCTTACAATGCTGGTATCTCCTTATGTGGCAGTAGGGCTTTTGGGCCCCCTCAAGCTGCATGGCCTGGATAGCTAAGCCCCTGTGTGTCACCTAATGCAGATTTTGTCACAGAATTTTCTATGGATGCTTCTAGATTTATTAAATGGGAGAAGGAATTTAAGTCAGTGTAGAAAAATCAGTGTCAAAATCTGCTCTAGTTGGTGCAGGTTTTGAAGTACAGCTGTTTCTGCAGAAATGCTGTGAATCTAGCTGCAGGCTTTGCAGCGGATCTGCCTCATATGAATGTGTCTTTAGCGTATATTCATATATGGTGCATCTGCTGCAGGTTTTTGTGCAGATTTTTCAGCAGATTAGGAATATGTTCACACAATTTATTTATCTTTTGCAGTGAAATAAGCGCTTATTTCACAGGAGAAAAGCTATGTCTACACAGCATGGAAAAACAATTGTATTTGAAAATACAATCATTCAGGCAGCCCATAGTCTACACAGGTCATTTTTTTCTCTGCTCGTTTCCTGGCGCCGCCGTATTTTACAACATGTCCTGTAATATGCCGGCGTTTTGAGTTTTCCCATACAATACGAGAACCGACCATGGTTTTTGTCACGTTTTGCGCAAAAACCACGCTTGGTTCTTGTGCATCAGACAAAAACCGGTCGACTTTGAGATGGTTTCTGTCCGATGCCGTGTAGACATAGCCAAACATGTTTGTAAGTATGTTTTTACATGTGTTTCTATGCTCATTCTCTTCATTTGATGTGTCTTTTGCTTATTTCCATGGGTTTTTAAGATATAGGGGACTTTATTGTAATTGATGCCTCATTTGCAATGAAAAATGGACATGCACTCCTGTTTTTATGTTCAGTATGTAACTTGGCAAACAATGTGCAGAAAAGCACAGCTGTGTACCTGATGCATGTTTATTTCCATTACACTGTAGTCAATGTCACCTTTAAGTCACATTTTTTTTTTGCATTTTTTAACATGTACTCAGGAAAAAAAACCTGAAGGCAAAATCTACAGGAATGGTTTATCTGCAGATTTTACCTTCTCCCATTGAAGTCGATATAGAAATATCTGCAGTAAAATTCACAATAAATCTGCAACAAAATCCGCAGAGGATCCACCCCATGTTAATGTACCCTTAAGGCCAGTTTCACATGAGGATATTAGAGGTGTATTTTTAATTCTGGTCTGAATGTGTGTTAACTGACTTTTACTCAGCATCGTAAATCCCTTTGATGCTTTGGGCTAGATTCAGTAAACATGCGGGACATGTAGCCATATTACAGTGGCAAAAATGCATCTATAATACACTAATGTGAAACTGAAACTTTTTTTTTTTACAGTAACCAGGACCCAAGGTTTTGCAGCAGAACACTTGCCAGAGCAATACACTGCTTCCACCGGCTTGCCTTCTTCCCATTGTGCATCCTGACGGCAATTCTTCCCGAGGTAAGTGACACTCTAGTGGTCATCTACATCAGTGGTACCCAACGCCAGTCCTCAAGGCACACCAACAGGTCATGTTTTCAGGATCTCCCACAGAATGCACTGACAATAATGACTTCACCTGTGCAATGCTAAGGAAAGCCAGACAACATGACCTGTTGGTGTGCCTTGAGGACTAGGGTTGGGGAACCTCTGATCTACATGATGTAATGAAAACATTATTCATCCAACCAGGTCACTTTCTTCCATCGCTCTATGTTCTAATTTAGATGCTCATATGCCCATTGTAGGCGCTCTTGGCAGTGGACAGGAGGCAATACATGCACCATAACCGGTCTGTGGCTACTCAGTACTATACACAGGAAGCTTTAAAGCACTGTGTATTCTGACACCTTTTGATCATAGCTAGCAGTAACTTTTTCAACAATTTTTTTTCTTCTGTGGGATCCAGACTCTGGGACCGACATATGTACTGGGCACCCTCTACCGGTGGAGGGTGAAAGAAGCATCTACAACCTGCACCAGAGGGACATTACAGTCACGGTGGGATGTGTGGAGTGTACCATAAGTACATGTGGCTTATATGATGCATATGGCCATTGTATACATGAAATCAGGGCCGCCATACAGGGGGTACAACCAGTACTCCTGTATGGGGCCCGGTGGAATAAGGGGACCCGCTGCAAGTGGGCCCCCTTATTCCTCATGACAGAGCGGGGACCGGCGGCGCAGCCGCCGAACCAGGCTCGGTCTGGCAGGCCCACAGTGTGGGCTCCGAGGTCCTGTGGGCCCCAGAGGCAGTGCCGTCGCTCTCCGGGGCCCTGCGTCCCGAGCGCCCAGAGACCGGCCCGGGGCTGCACTAATGTCCCCGACTCCCGGGGCTGCACGGTGTCAGCGGAGCACAGAGCCACTAGCATTAGGTCTTCAGCCTGCCGGGCGCCGGCCCCTACTGCTGACGTAGGCGGCGCGGTGACGTCACTTCACCGCGCCGCCTATGCAGGGCGGCAATAGAGGCCGGCGCGGAGATCAGAGTGGCCGGAGCCGGAGCCAGGTAAGTGGTTGTTTTGTTGTTTTTTTTATTATATATAAGGAAGGGGGCCCTGACTACCTGGCTATAACTAAAGGGGGCCCTGGCTACCTGGCTATAACTAAAGGGGGCCCTGGCTATAACTAAAGGGGGCCCTGGCTACCTGGCTAAAACTAAAGGTGGACCAGGCTACCTCGCTATAACTAAAGGGGGCCCTGTCTACCTGGCTAGTCCTCACGGGGGCCCTGGCTATAACTAAAGGGGGCCCTGGCTACCTGGCTATAACTAAAGGGGGCCCTGACTACCTGGCTATAACTAAAGGTGGCCCTGGCTACCTGGCTATAACTAAAGGGGGCCCTGGCTACTTGGCTATCACTAAAGGGGGCCCTGGCTACTTGGCTATCACTAAAGGGGCCCTGGCTTATCACTAAAGGAGGCCCTGCTACCTGCTATAACTAAAGGGGGCCCTGCTATAAACTAAAGGAGGCCCTGGCTACTGGCTATAACTAAAGGGGGCCTGCTACCTGCTATAACTAAAGGGGGCCCTGGCTACCTGGCTCATAACTAAAGGGGCCCATGACTACCTGGTTAACTAAAGGGGGCCCTGGCTACCTGGCTATAACTAAAGGGGCCCTGACTACCTGGCTATAACTAAAGGGGGCCCTGGCTACCTGGCTATATATAAAGTTGGCCCGGCCTACATGGCTATCACGAAAGGGGCCCTGGCTACTTAACTATCACTAAAGGGGGCCCTGGCTACATGGCTATCACTATAGGGGGCACTGGCTATCACTAAAGGCGGCACTGGCTTCCTGGCTATAACTAAAGGGGGCCCTGGCTACCTGGCTATCACTAAAGGGGGCCCTGGCTATCACTAAAGGGGGCCCTGGCTACCTGGCTAACACTAAAGGGGGCCCTGGCTACCTGGCTAGCAGTAAAGGGGGCCCTGACTACCTGGCTAGAAATAAAGGGGGCCCTGGCTACCTGGCTATCACTAAAGGGGGCTCTGGCTACCTGGCTATGTCTAAAGGGGGCCCTGCCTACCTTGCTATCCCTAATGGGGGCCCTGGCTACCTAGCTATCCCTAAAGGGGGCCCTGGCTACCTGGCTATCCCTAAAGGGGGCCCTGGATACCTGGCTAGCCCTAAAGGGGGCCCTGGCTACCTAGCTAACCCTAATGGGGTCCCTGACTCTACCTAATGCTAAAGGGGGCCCTGACTCTACCTACCGCTAAAGGGGGCCCTGACTCTACCGAACCCTAACGGGGGCCCTGACTCTACCTAAACATAAAGGGGGCCCTGGCCCCAGATAGGACGTCTCCGGTGAGTCCCTGATGTCAGGGGTTATTTTACTACTTTACTGGATCAGTGCGTTATTCACTGTAATGTGATGTGACCTGAGCTGGTGTTGGACCACTATGTGGTCTCTATATGGCGGTGTTGTAGGTTATATCAGCGTTAGTATAGTGGGAGCGCACACATGACCCTGATTGTAAAAGAGGGAACACCTGACCCTGTGATAGGAGTTACACTTTTCCTTTCTTGCTGGTGTTTATTTTAGGAGGTGGTGAAGTGCGTGACCAAGGGAAACGTGGAGGGGGATATTGTATGTGGTGGAGGGGGATTTTATTGTTATTTTGTTGGGGGGGTTAGGGGGATATTGTATGTGGGTGGAGGGGGATATTGTAATGTGGTGGAGGGGGATATTGTATGTGGGTGGGGGGGATATTGTATGTGGGTGGAGGGGGATTATTGTATGCGGTGGAGGGGGATAGTGTATAGTGGGTGGAGAGGGATATTGTATGTGGGTGGAGGGGGATATTGTATGTGGGTGGAGGGGGATATTGTATGTGGGTGGAGGGGATATTGTATGTGGGTGGGAGGGGAGATATTGTATGTGGGTGGAGGGGATATTGTATGTGGGTGGAGGGGAATTGATGATGGTGGAGGGGTATTGTATGTGGGTGGAGAGGGATATTGTATGTGTGTGGAGGGGGATATTGTATGTAGGTGGAGGGGGATATGGATGGAGCTACTTAGCCCTGTGTCTATGATATGTGAGACAGACAGATGTGTGAGACAGACAGACAGATATTTGACTCACTTGCTATTGTACTACACCATACAATTCTTTTTTGCACACTGTATTATGTGGTAAATTGGGCGCATTTATGTCCTAGAGGCCGTTTTTTTTTTTTGCTGGGGGCGGGGAGATCGGGTTGCTGAGGCGGGGTTTAACGGGGGGGGGGGGGGCAGGTGCTTCAGCTGTATGGGGCCCTGAAAGTTCTGTTGGCAGCCCTATATGAAATATGCACTTCTTGATATGTGTTGGTGTCACGTACTTAATTTATTACTGGCATCATTGTGTGGTATGTGTGCAGTGTGTAAGTGATGTCTGTGATGTGTGTACGCAACATGTGTTCAGTATGTGAGTGATGTTTGCGGATGTGTGCAGTGCGTGTATGATGTATGGGGATGTATACGGTGTGTGAGTGATATATATGGGATGTATACGCTGTGTGAGTGATGTATGCGGAATGTGTGCAGTGTGTGAGTGATGTATGCAGCATGTGTGCAGTGTCTGAGTGATGTATGTGGGATGTGTGTGGTTTGTGATGTTTGTGGAATGTGTGCTTTGTGTGATGTATTCGGAATGTGGGCAGTGTCTGATTGATGTATGCGGTGTGTGAGTGGTGTACATAGCATGTTTGGTGTGAGTGTGCGAGGGTGTGTAAACTATATATGTGGGGTGTTTAATTGATGTATGTGTGTGCAGTGTGTGAGCGATGTATGCAGGGTATGTGAGTGATGTGTGAGTAATGTGTCCAGTGTTTGACGAATGTATGTGGGATGTGTGCAGTGTGTGAGTGATGTACGTGGGTTATGTACAGTGTGTGAGTGATGTATGCAGTGTATGAGTTGTGTATATGGTGTGAGTGGTGTATATGGGATGTGTCCGGTGTAAGTGTACATTGCATGTGTCCAGTGTGTGTGAGTGGTGTATGCGGCATGTGTCTGGTGTTTGTGAGTGGTGTACACAATGTGTCCGATGTGTGTGAGTGGTGTATGTGAAGTATGCTGTGTTATATACGCACCATGGGTCCGGTGTGTGTGAGTGTCGCACGTAGCATGTATGGTGTGTGCAATTGGTGTACCCAGCATGTGTCTGGTGTGTGTGAGTGGAGTACGTGGCATGTGTCCAGCTTGTGCAAGTGGTGTACATTTCATGTGTGAGCCCACTACATACGCGATGGGTGCAGGCTGCTAATTACGGCCTGCACCCCACATATATAGTTAGCGGCACACAGATATTTTGTTACGGTATAATAAATTATTGTAAAATATAATAAAATATTGGTACCTGTTCATTCCCTGTTACAGTGGTTTTTAGAATTTGATGATCTAAGTAATTTTATTACATCATTAACAGAGGTCATGAATAACTTCTCTATAAAGCTAAAGAGCGGGCCCCAAAAATGACTTTCTCTGCTGAGCCCAATGTACTTCAGCCCAACACTGATGGGATCAGACCAAGCAGGCTAGCCTTCACTCCCTACATGCATAAATAACTCTTGGGTGCTCATGACCATGTCACCATTTCACTAGTTGTCCTTCCTTGGACCACCTTTAGCAGGTACTAACCAATGCATACTAGTTCTGACCCAGACATCTACACACCACAATTTGGTCCATGTGCTATAAATGTAGGTCAGATATTTATTATTGCTAATTTTTCACACATTAAATGAGTGTTCCCATCTCACAATTTGATGGCATAATGATAGGACATGTCTTCAAGGTGTGATATGTGTGGGTCTCACCTTTGTCTTGAAAATGGATGCCCAAAAGCCCTGCAGGAGGAGAGGCTTTTGAAAGCAAGGGAGATATTGTGCAGCTCAGTGTGTTCTGTGACCTTGAATTGAAAAAGCATTGTTTTTTACCACTTTTTTGGCCAGCAGACCTCTGATAGGAGGTGAAATTGTCCCTGGTTTTTCAGTTCTATTGTAATCAATGCATGTCAGTGTTCCCAAAAACTGGCATAACTTATCCCTATAACTTTTAAATAGTTTTATTGAAGTCCCCTTGCGTCTGCTTGCCGCAAAGAGCTCAGTTGTACGCATATTGTGTTATACATATTTTTTTTTTATTTAAATATGTTTTTATTAAATTTCCAACAACATATAAGTAACATACAAACTAGAGGAGCAACAGCATCCCCATATGGTTTCATGAGAAATAAACAATATCTTTTCTTATAACATGAGAGAACAGCAATATCTGTTAACAATAAGGAGCATTAATGTTGATTAGAGTCTCTCATTCTTCAAACCTTCTCCAACTAGGTGTACCACTATCTACAAAACAGAATTCTAAGTAGAGCAATTGATAGTCTTCTGTGTATGGTAAATATCCAGATCAAATTCTGTATATAAACCGTCGTACTTCGTAATAAATGTAAGGTAGCAGAATGGGGATGAAAATACATGTGTGACAACAAGAACAAGTGAGTATAACTAGCGTCTCGGATTCCCTGTCATGCCGGGCCCCCAACGTGGCGCAGACCTGCCTCTCACCGCGCAATGATCCCGACCTCCCGGGCCCCAAGGGTTCAGTCACGCCTGTAAGCTCGTGACCCTTTTGCAAGAGGAGAACAGAGACCATCAGGGGGGACACAGAGCAGTGATAAAACAGACATACCGGGTGTGAAGGGATAACAATTACAAGACAAACAACACATATTACCCACTTCCGGAGTGTGCCACGTGAACGCTCAGTCCAACCGCAGGACGAGCAGACTGATAGTTGGCTTGTCACACATCTCCACTCTCAATGAATCAGTGGAGTGCCTGTTAGTTGATTTTCGAGGTACCAGGTGGTGAGACTAAAACAATTTTTTAGTTTAATTTGTATGTGAGTTGGGAGAATGGCAATAAATGATTTCCATACTGAAAAAAACTGTTTAGTCTTTTTTTCTTTTTGGGCTGCTGTTTCCACCCAATCCATTTGAAAAATGTGGGAAAGTTTTTCTAGAAATAACTGCATGGTTGGCGGGTTGGGTTTTATCCATTGGTGTAAAATTGTTTTCCTGGCTGCCGCGGAGATGTAGAACCAACGTTTTTGAGATGTTGCAGGTGTAGAGGTGTAGTCTTGTGGGAGGATGCCAAAGATTCCCCAGGAAGCGTCAGTTGGGCAAGAGGATAATAGATGAGTGGTCACAAAAGTTGTAACATTTTGCCAGAATTGTTGGATTTGTGGGCAGGACCATAGACAATGGAATAGATTCGCGTGTGGACTGTCACATTTTGGGCATGTATGGGACCCAGGATTACCCATCGCAAACCCCCGTTGTGGTGAGACGTAAGCTCTGTGTGCGATATTGAAAGACATTTCCCACTATGTCCTTGCTGGGAGGTATTTGGCTGCATGATTCATCGACATTGTGATGTCTTTTGGGGTGATGGATGGCACATCCCTGGTCCAATTACTCAGTCCAGTGCATTTAGCAGCGTAGTCCATTGGGGCACGCAATAATTGGTAAAAGAGTGTAATTAAGCTTTTGGAATGTTGTGATTCGCATGTGATGCGAAGAAATGGTTCAGTCCAATCCTTCTCATCTAAGTGTTTTAAGACTTTGTGGATATAGCTACATGCTTGTAGGTAATAAAATGGGTTCCCTGTTATGTCTGCAAATTTAAAAGGTACTTCATTAAAGGTCAAGGGTCTTCGTCTATGTGTGTCCACCAGTGAGGCGATATTCCGAACTCCTGATGAATACCATTGTTTAAATTGACTATGAGGTTTCCCTTCTTGGAAGTGTGGGTTGTTTATAAGTGAAAGGAGGAGAGAATAGTGTGGGTGAAGGTGGAGAATGAGTCTCGATTTAGACCATGTGCGCCATGTGGACATGAGTAGTGGATTCTGCCGTATATGCCCAGGCAGTCCTGAGTATGGCAAATGTAGAAAGTTGGTTAGGGATATTTCTGGCACAAATTGGGCATCCATGGCGGTGTCTGCGTAGGATGAAGAATTTGTCAACCAATCACCCACCACCCGTAGTTGAGCTGCTAAGTTATACAGGTGGATTTGTGGGAAATTGATCCCTCCGTGGGTGCGATGTTGTTGAAGGATAATCAGACTGGTTCTAGGTCTTCGACCTTTCCATATAAATTTTCGAAACATGGAGTTCAAGAGTTTTATCTCCCTGGGTCTGAGGTAAAGCAGTAAAGATTGCATTAGATATAGTAGTCTAGGGAAAATAGACATTTTGATTAAGTTGGCCCTTCCCAGTGGTGACAGGGTCAACTTTCCCCAGGTCGATAGTGTCGTTTCCGTTTGTAGCATGAACGGGGTTAGATTGTGTTTCGATATGATATTGCAGTGTTTAGGTATCTGGATCCCCAGATAGCTTAAAGAATCAGTCTGCCAATGGAATATGAAGGTCGATGACCAACTGGGAACGGAGGGGCCCTTTAAAATCAATGCCTCCGACTTAGCCTCGTTAATCCTGAAATCCGACAGGGAGCCATATATGTGGTTATGATCTCTCACGGATGGTTCCCCGAGTATTGTGATTATACATATTTATAATAGTAAATTGCGCCTGTATGTCAGTGGGGGGCGAATGAACGTTCATGATATAAATCCATTATAACATTTAAAAAATCTTATTGCAGTCCCGTGCGTACTGTTTGGACGCATTGTAAGCTCAGTTTGGGCCCCCTCCCCACCCAAAACGTATATTTGTATTTATACATATTTTATAGTAAATTACGCCTGTTGTCAGTGGTGTGAAGGCCGCCATATTAATCCATATAACATTTAAATACTCTTATTGCAGTCCATGCAATAAGGCGCATAGAGCTCAGTTGTATGCATATTGTTTTATACATATTTGATAGTAAATTATGCCTGTTGTCAGTGGTGCGAAGGCCGCCATATTAATCCATATAACATTTAAATACTCTTATTGCAGTCCGTGCGTCTGGTTGGCACATAGAGCTCAGTTGTATGCATATTGTTTTATACATATTTTATAGTAAATTACGCCTGTTGTCAGTGATGTGAAGGCCGCCATATTAATCCATATAACATTTAAATACTCTTATTGCAGTCCGTGCGTCTGGTTGGCACATAGAGCTCAGTTGTACGCATATTGTTTTATACTTATTTTATATTAA
This sequence comes from Phyllomedusa bahiana, assembly GCA_025379985.1. Taxonomy (NCBI): domain Eukaryota; kingdom Metazoa; phylum Chordata; class Amphibia; order Anura; family Hylidae; genus Phyllomedusa; species Phyllomedusa bahiana. The sequence goes on along the minus strand of JAODAL010005715.1, from coordinate 19,616 downwards.
ATTACGTCTGTTGTTTTTGGTGGGTAGGCCGCCGTATTAATCAATATAACATTTAAATACTATTCTTGCAGTCCGAGCGTCTGTTTGGCGCATAGAGCTCAGTTGTATGCATATTGTTTTATACATATTTTATGGTAAATTACGCCTGTTTTCAGTGGTGCGAAGGCCGCCATATTAATGCATATAACATTTAAATACTTTTATTGCAGTCCGTGCATCTGTTTGGCGCATAGAGCTCAGTTGTACGCATATTGTTTTATACATATTTTATGTAAATTTACGCCTGTTTCAGTGGTGCGAAGGCCGCCATATTAATGCATATAAACATTTAAATATCTTATTGCAGTCTGTGCATTGGTTGGCGCATAGAGCTCAGTTGTACGCATATTGTGTTATACATATTTTATAGTAAATTGAGCCTGTTGTCAGTGGTCCAAAGGCTACCATATTAATCCATATAACATTTAAATACTCTTACTGCAGTCCGTGCGTCTGTTTGGCACAGAGAGCCAGTTTAGTACGCATATTGATTATACATATTTTTATAGTAAATTACGCCTGTTGTCAGTGATGGCAAAACGGCCATATGTAATCCATATAACTTTTTAATACTCAGTACGTCTCAGTTTGGCACTAATCGTGCATTTGTATGATAGTTTGTTGAAAACTATGAACTGCTAGTCCTACTGGGCAGTTGTAAATCTCAGGGACTGAAGGAAGAACACTGTTGATTTTGTGTTACGGTTCTTCCACCAGACCGCATTTCACAGATATTTGATAAAAACAATTCTGTTTCTAATCCTAGTTGGCTGTTGGAAACTAGAGGGATTTAAGAATAGCTGTGATTTTCCATCTTTCAATAAGAGACTGTCAAAAACTCTTCCATACCTTTTAAATTTTTATCTTTCTGAACATGGAGCGAACTGCAGGGGGTGAGCGAGCAAAGAGGGGTGTAGGACATGGAGGTAGAGGTACGAGAGAAGGTGCTCCTTCCAGTGCTGGCGACAACATGCAAGCCAGCGGATCGTTGGTTGCAGGACCGTCAGGCCTGTCATTGACGGGTCGGTGCCCTGTGAATCTCAGTAACGAACAGCGTCACCAATCTGTTCTTCAGTGGTTAATGCAACCTGCATCCAGCAGTCTTACCTCCCTCGTCTCCCAGTCACGTCGTCATCATCATCGTCAGCATCCGTCCAACATGAAGTAAAGGCAGCCCAAATGGCAGCCCAAATTGTTTTATACATATTTTACCCAGTGGCGTGGTGTACCCACCACTGTGGATAATCCATTTTCTGAAGACCTCTTTGATGACAAAATGCGGTTGGGCTCAGAAGGCATTTCAAAAGATCAAGAGGCCAAAGAGGATGATTTTGTCTGCTCTGACGCCCAATCGCTGATGCCATCAGAGGAGGAGAAGGAAGCCGGTTAGTCGCCACAAATCCCGAGTGGTCGGCAACGCCTTGCAATGCCTGTTGCTTGTAGCCCGCAGCTCCAGGATGTAGAATGTCAGGACGAGGAAGTCACCTGTGTTGATGATGATGATGATGACGACATTGCGGATCCAACGTAGTCTTTTCGCACAAGATTATTCCACCAGCCATGATCAGCGGAAACACTGCTCCTCGCTTATCGACGTTGAAAAGGTCCAGGACCTCTCAAGCCTGGGCCTTTTTCGATCAAGCCTCTGATTCACCCAGCGATGTCATATGCCTTCTTTGCCGTAAACGCATCAGTAGAGGGAAGAATCTTAGGTGTTTAACCACCACCAACATATCTAGTCACATGCAGCGAATGCATGAGGGAACACTTGGTGAAAAAAGGCCACACCGATCCCGGGCTTTCAACCACTGTCACACCCTTTGTCTCCGCCTCCTCCTCCTCTGCCACTTCCAAGACCAAGCGTTCCTCAGCTGCCCATGTCTCTCAGCGTCATGAGCAAGGATCAGCCTCCGCTTCAGCCTCCACCATCGCCAGAGAACCACCACCACCGCCAGAGACCCATCCTACCCCTCCTCCTTCCACCAGTTTGACCTACACGCCGTACAGCGGCCAGTTTAGCAGCCAGCCTTCTATCTACCAGGTTTGGGAGCAGAAGAAACAGTTTAACCCAAACAATCGCAAAGCCAAAAGCCTGAATGTGCATTGCCAGGCTTTTGGCCTTGGAAATGTTGCCTTTCCGTCTGGTGGACACAAATGGGTTCCGCCACATCATGGCCCTTCCCTGCCCCCAATACCAGATGCCGAGCAGGCATTTCTTTTCCAGAAAAGCCATCCCTGCCCTGGCCAGCCACGTGTCATCTAAAATCTCAAGCACGTTGTCTGCATCTGTGTCCGGCAAAGTCCATCTGACCACCGATACATGGACTAGTAAGCACGGCCAAGGCCGCTATATCTCTGTGACAGCTCACTGGGTGAGCTGGGTGGATGTCTCTGGTGGTGACGGTGGCTCTCAGGCTCGGCGCACGCTCTTCAAAACCGCATGGATGGTGCAGCGTTCTTTCCCCCAAGGTCAACTGGTAGCATCGAGTGCCCAGAGAAACCAGGCTGTGTTGAAATTAATCTGTCTTGGAGACCGTCAACACACAGGTCAGGAGCTGTGGACGGATCTTCGCAACGAGACCGAGCACTGGCTCGGTGACAAGACCCTTGTGCCAGGTAAGGTGGTGTGCGATAACGATCGAAATCTCCTGGCCTCCCTTAAGATCGATAGGCTGGAGCACATCCCTTGCCTGGCACACGTCATGAACTTCGTCATTCAGAAATTTCTAAAGTGCTACCCGGGTCTGGACTGCTTGCTGAGGAAGGCTCGAGGTCTGAGCTCACACTTCCACCATTCAAACCCTGCTTCGTCCCACCTGGCTGCATTACAGCGTCAGCTCGGCCTCCCCGTCAACCGTCTCATTGTTGACATGGCAACACGCTGGAATTCCAAAGTCCACATGCTCCAGCGATTGTGGCAGCAGCGCAATGCCATTATGCAGTATGAAGTGACACATGGCCTGACAAGCAGCGGTGCGGACCTCGGGGTGTTGAGCCACCGAGAGTGGAGACAGATGAAAGAGCTCTGCAGCATCCTTGCGAGTTTTGAAGAAGCCACCAAAATGGTCAGTGCAAACAATGCTCTTGTCAGCATGAGCACTGTGGTGATATTAGTTCTGGAACAAGTGTTGGACACTCTGAAACAGCAGGTCCCACCAGCAATGGAGGAGGAGACGGACACAGATGCGGACACAGAGCCTTTCTCTCCGTCGAATCCAGAAGGCCCGACAGTTTCACAATTTTATCGGTCTTCATTAGGCAGTGGTTCGGGGTCCAGGGCTAGTGCAGGGCGGCGCCTCAGGGTACATCAACTGAGGCAAGTCGGGGCTGTGTTGAAGCTGAGGTGGAGGAAGCGGAGGAGGAGGATGAGGTATTCCTGGACACCGACGTTACCAATGTCCCTGCCTTGGAAAGAGCTTGGCACGGATTTGAGGCGGAGGAGGAAGATGAGGAAGTTCAGTTTGCTAGTGCTCCTCGACTCAGAAGCTTTGGAAATCAAGGCTCCATCTCTCACATGAGTGCTTGGATGCTCCATTTCCTCCAACATGATCATCGCATTAAGGCCATCAAACTGAACATCAGTTACAAAGCAAAACTCAGCACTTTCCTTCCACCCACCCAAATAGAGAGTAAAATGCAGGAATTGGAGACCGTGCTGATTGATCAACTGGAGACATCTGTTGCGTCTGCTTCACGTTCTTCAAATATCACGGTGGAACAACGTCAGCAACGTGACAGCAGTAGAGTGCCAAGTAGCTGTAGCGGCGGCAGCAGGCAATGTGGCAGATGCCTAATGGGTGACCTCTGGCAATCTTTATTTACCACCTAACCAACGCATGTAATGCAGGGCACACATACAAACACAAGCACTAATATCATGGGCACGACTATCTGCATCCAACACCGATGTTTTTGGATATGTTCCGGACCCAATCGACTTCTGGGTATCCAAAATGGATAAATGGCCTGAGCTCGCTTGCTACGCCATAGAGGTGTTGTCCTGCCCAGCAGCCAGCGTCATATCTGAGCGGAAATTCAGCACAGTTGGAGGAGTCATCACAGACAAACGCATCCGGCTTTCCACTAATAATGTGGATCGTTTGACTTTCATCAAGATGAATCAGGCGTGGATCTCTGATTAATGTTTGGCCCAATTGCCGAGGTCACCGATAGTTGCCGGTCACTTCACGTGCCTCGTTCAAACAGAAATGGTCCTTGAAAAAATTTTTTTAAAGATCATTTCTTACTGCAATTTTTATTCTCAGTTCCCAAAAGGTCATTTTGCTGGTTTTGCGGTGAGGAGACTGTAAAAGACACCAATTGAACACGGTTTCAAGAAAGAAAAAACTTATCTTATTCCATTTACTCACTTCTTCATTAAAATTTTTCACACTGTCATTGGTTTTGGGGTCATGGTGCTATGAGATACAGCTATAATCAGGTCTTTGAACAGAAATTGTGGCTTCTAAGTGGCAAATTTTTCTTCCCTCACAATTTTAACAGTGGCTGAGAAGTCATTTTTATAATTTTTTGGGTCATGCTGCTGTGAAATACAGCTATACTACAGGTCCTATTTTAAAAAATGTGGTTTCTAACAGACATTTGTTCTTCACATTTGTCAACAGTGGCCAAAGGATCAAAGGTCTTTTTTGCCGTGTTAATAGATGACGGACGCCAGCCCTGGCTCTCACCGCACCCGCTGGAACTCCGGTCCTGCTAGCTGAACCTGCGTGTTAATATATGACGAACACGAGCCCTGGCTCTCAACGCACCCACTGTAACTCCGGCCTTGCTAGCTGAACCTGCATGATCCACGTTTACAGCCTCACCTGCCTTGATCAGTAATTTCCTTCAACCCACTTGACAGTAGAATGCAAGATTTTCAGACAGGCCTCATTGACCTACTGGGGACATCTATTTTGTTTGCTTCACATTCTGATGTCACGGTGGAACAAAGTCACAAGTAGAATGGCAAGTACCTCTAGCCGCAGTAGTATTGGAAAACTAGTTGTTTTTAATATAGTTTATTTTTTATTGCGAAATTTTCTGCTGATGGTCCATAAGGGCACCTGTGTGGGTTTTTGGGTCATGCTGCGTTACGGGATATGGATAGTCTATGTCCATTTCACTAAAATACTGCTTCAAAGACTACTTTCTTTCGGTACTTTTTAATCTGTGGGTCATGCAGGTTTAAGAGTCCTGCTGTGGCCCAGGACAGGTCTAGTCAATGTCCAGTTCAACGAAAAATGATGGTTTCAAAGACTCCTTTGGTTTACCGGCACTTTTTTAATCTGTGGTTCATGCGGGTTTTGGGGTCATGCTATGGTCCAGGACAGATATATTCAATGTCCAGTTCAACTAAAATGGTGGTTGAAAGACTCTTTTTTCTGGCACTTTTTAATCTGTGGGTCATGTAGATTTAAGGGTCATGCTGCGTTCCAGGGAGAGTCAATGTCCAGTTCAACTAAAATGATGGTTCAAATAATACTGCCTTCTGACACTTTTTAATTTGTGGGTGATGCAGGTTTAAGGGTCAGGCTGTGGTACAGGACAGGGATAGTGAATATCTGTGACTTTTTTTCTGTGACTCTTGTTGCCTAATTGTGTTGCCTAAGATGTAGCACGTATTCAGTTTACAGTTGTGGATGTTAATGCCAGCATCTCTTAACCTGTTTTGGTGTAAGAATGAAGCTGTTGTTCCTCTCCCATAGACTTTAATGGTCATCGGCGATAATCTATTATCGGCTATTGGATATCGGCATGATAATTGCCGATATCGACAATCGATCCGATAACGATAGTTGACACAGTCGTTCATCACTAATTATAATACTTTTTTCCAAGACATGTGATTAGCAATCCGGAGAATTTAGCTCAGTATTACAGGGCGACAGATTTTAGTTTCACTTTCTTAGCAGAGCTCTTTATGTAGCAGGGATACTTTCTGTTGAGAGATACCAACTGTGCAGGGGGAGCTGGGGCTGCTTGTACAGGGTAGACTGAGTCTCTCACTATATATAGTGCAACAAGCACAGCACACTGAGGACATAGTGTGACAGGGTTTACATGTATCTACATTACACTGTTGCTTGTGTTATATCCAGCACAGACATTGCAGCCCAGAGCTTACCAGTGTGCTCACGATATAGACTTGCTGGCCCCCCATTTCACAGTGGACTCTCCCAGCTCAGAAACAGTTACTTTGACACAGCTGTCAACATAGCGATCCATTAAGCTGTCATGTGCCGACTTGGCCCGATTTCAGAGCTGTCTTAAAGGGCCAGCGCTTTTTAAAAAATCTGAATTACAGGTGAAATGCTTTGATTATCCCAATGAAGCATATTTAAGGAAGTGTTTGTATTTTAGTCTCCTGTTACTTCATGAGGTTTCCCTGGAGGTGATAGGTCCTCTTTAATCCCTCTCTTCTTGTAGGTCTGCAATTGGTGAAACCTGCTGATAGGTTAGGATCATTGATGTTCTCCACTGGCTCCCATGACCTCTCTTCAGGCCCAAAACCTTCCAGTCTATAAGAAAGAAGCATTTACCTCTGAGACATTTCTCTGCCAGGCTTTCTTGAACCTCGTAAGTATCACCGGAATCAGCTCCAGCAGAGGATGTCACGCTTTTTTGGGAAGAACACTTGAGGACCAGTGGCTTCAGAGAGACGTTCAAGGAGTTTGGGATCCACAGATGGAGGCAAGTAAAGTTTGTAGCACAATAGATTAGTGCGGCATCCACAGTCGGAACATCCGCGGCGGAAAGGCAGTGGGAGAGAAGGGAGGGGATGTTGCCCATAAACCATGAACAAAAGCCAATCACCTGAAATCCTATAGGTCGTGGCCATTAAAGAACAGCAGACAATTTATCAGGATCCATTTACAAACCTCTATCAGAAACAATGTACCCCAGGAATGGTAGACTGGTCTGTTCAAAAACACATGTCTACAGTTTCCGTAGAGGTGGTTGGCCTATAAACATCTTAGCACCAGGTGCACATAGGATGAGATTTGAGATCAGGAGAAAAGATCAATATGTTGTCAAGATATACTATGACACAAACCCATAGGAGGTCTCGGAAGACTTCATTGACAAAGTCCTGGAAGACAGCTGGAGCATTGCTGAGTCCAAAGGGCATCACTAGATTCTCAAAATGGCCTTCATGGGTGTTGAAGGTGCCTTCACAGATATGGATCAGGTTATAGGCTCCACGCAAGTTGAATATAGTGAAGATTTGTGTTCCACGTAGAGCTCAAACAGATCAGAGATCAGGGGTAACGGATACCGGTTGTTGACGGTGATCATATGCCCAGATAGTCAGTGTGGGGTGAAGCGATCCATCCTTCTTTTCTACGAAGAGAAAACCATCACCGGCAGGAGAAGACATCTTGCAGATAAAGTCTTTTTGCAGGTTTTCCTTGATATTATTATTATTTTATTATTATTATTTATTTTAAAGCGCCATTGATTCCAGGGCGCTGTACATTCGAGGGGGTTACATACATAACATAAGTCAAACGAGTACAATGATAAGTAATGAATAACAATTGGCACGACAGAGGGAGAGAGGACCCTACCCGCGAGGGCTTACAATCTACAAGGAGGGGGAAAGAGACAGAAGGTGGCAGACATGTTTGTGGAGGATGTAGTGACAGCAAGGTTATTGTAGGTTATAGGCAAGCCTGAAGAAATGGGTGTTCAGATTGCTTTTGAAGCTGGTGAAAGTGGAGGAGAGTCTGATGTGTTGGGGCAGTGAGTTCCAGAGTGTGGGTGAAGCACGGGAGAAATCTTGGAGACGGTTGTGTGGGGAGCTGATAAGGGGAGAGCAGAGGAGAAGGTCTTGTGAGGAGCGGAGATTGCATGAGGGGAGATATTTGGAAATTAGGGCAGAGATGTATGGAGGGGAGAGGTCATGGAGAGCCTTGTAGGTCATGGTTAGTAGCTTGAAGTGAATTCGCTGGGCAATGGGAAGCCAGTGAAGGGATTGGCAGAGGGGAGAGGCAGGGGAGTAGCGAGGAGAGAGGTGGATAAGACGGGCAGCAGAGTTGAGAATGGTTTGAAGGGGAGCAAGAGTGCTAGACGGGAGGCCACAGAGAAGGATGTTGCAGTAGTCTAGGCGGGAGATGACAAGGGCATGGACCAGCATTTTTGTAGTGTCATAGTTGAGGAATGAGCGGATGCGAGAGATGTTTTTCAGGTGGAGGCGGCAGGCAGAGGTGAGGGTTTGGATGTGGGGTTTGAAAGATAGAGCGGAGTCTAGGATTACCCCAAGGCAGCGGACTTGCGGAACAGGTGAGAGTGTACAGCCGTTGACTGAGATAGAGAGATCAGGGGGAGGGGTAGAGTTGGACGGTGGAAAGATGATGAATTCTGTTTTCTCCACATTTAGTTTTAGGAGGAGATAGGAGAAGGAGGAGGATATGGACGATAGATAGTCAGGGATCCGGGAGAGAAGAGAGGTAACATCTGGGCAGAGATGTAGAGTTGGGTATCATCAGCATACAGGTGGTAATGAAAGCCATGTGAGGCTATGAGCTGACCGAGGCCAAGAGTGCAAAGAGAGAAGAGTCAAGGACCCAGGACTGGCCCCTGAGGGACACCAACAGAGAGAGGCCGGGGGGCGGAGGTGATCAAGGCACACACGGCTTGGGTTTCAGGTACAGACAAGGGGTACACTATAACTTGGGGAGGCATTGTGCCAAGGATAAGATCTACCGGTCAGTCATAGGCTTAATGAGGCGGAACAGTATCTGCTTGTTTTTCATTGAAGACATCCGCAAACTCTTGATATGGAGTTGGATGGCCCGGGAGCGGAATGGAGAAACAGATTGCACCAAGCGAATAGGCATGAGACACTGTGAATGACACTTTTGCCCCCAGCAAGTAACCTCGTCTGTTCACCAGTCCAGTGCAGGAGTGTGGAGCTGCAGCCACCAGAGGCCCAGGAGAACCGTAGGGGTAAAACATGGCATCAAGAGGATCAAGATTTTCTCTCTGTGGAGTGCCCAATTTAAAGAGGTTCAATATCATACTGGCTGGTGCCATTCAAGAGTTCTCCATTAATGGAAGAATCAACCAGAGGCTTGAGAAGAGGAATTAATGGAACACGAAATCTGGTGATCAAAGACGAATTAATGAAATTTCTTGCAGAACCAGAATCTGGGAAAGAAACTTCAAACTTGGCCCCAGATAGGGACATGACTGGCATGACTGGCATAGTCAAATGAGGAAAGGATATATCTTCACCCAGGATACATAGGCTCTCTCCATTTTCATGGGTTAATTACAAATAACCATTGGTAATGGCTGTGGAGAGCTCTGGAAGACTGGTGCAAGTCGAGGAAGTTGGCATGGCCAGAAGGATTCTCGTTGCTGGCAGAGCTCTTACTGCCTCTCAGCGAAACGGATGTCAATTCTTGTAACAAGATAAATTTGGTTATCCAGAGAGGTTGGGAGGTCCAGGTCGGCCAGTCTTTCTTTAATTCTACCAGAGAGACCTTCCGAAAATGCCACTATGAGAGACTCGCTATTCCAGACTAGCTCAGAGGACAGTGTGCGAAATTATATAGCATATTGCCTCACTGTAGAATCGCCTAGATGAAGCTGAGATGACGCAGAGAGGAATTGCGTCTGGGTTACTCAAAGACCTTGTGGAATGCGTGCAAAAGTAGTTGCAGGTTGCCTGTCAACGGATATCCTCGTTCCTAAAGAGGGGGTGGCCCAGGCCAGGGCTTTGGCAAACAGAATCACAAAGGCCACGTTATCACAATCAGAAGGTAACTGGTGAGCCATCATTTCTAGGTGAATAGTAACCTGGTTGGGGTTCTCATTGTAGTGAGCAGAAAATGGCAATTGCAAAGCTGTGCTTGCGGAAACCACAGGAGGAAGATTCACCACAGGAGCGGTTAGTGGATCCTGTTGGCATAGCATAAACAAGCATGTCCCATAGAGTTCTATGGATGACATAATATGGCCATGTTCAGCTCAGAAGCTGTGAAAAACTGTAATTCTGCTGTGTACATGAACCCTAAACATCAGAATTTCAAGTCACTCGAAGGGATTTATTTTTCTTCAGCAGCTCGGGGGCAGCAAAGCTGTATACAAACAGAGCACCTGCTCCACGACAATCTTCCAGCTCACATGACCGTGATGCTGGTGACTTTAGTATCACAATAATGTGACGTGGATAACCCACATTACTTTTGCAGTGGCTACAGAAGTTTTAATTTTGCAGTGCTTAGTGGGCCCCAGGCCACTGCACCCCTTTCCCAGTAACCCCATTCAACACCCAACAGGATAAATGACTCCAAGCCTAACCCTTCACCCCCTCAGTTGATCCCAACTTCTCTCAGTGCACCCAGTCCTCCTAATCCTTTAATAAAAAAGGTACTTAGGTTGACAAAGACAAATGTGACACTTATAGCTGTCCATAGAAGTTGTGACACCACTTATATAAAATGTATTTCTTTATGTTATTCATTACAGAAAGAAGCATTTATAGGATAAATAAGATGGTGAAATCAGCACAGGAGTGATAAAGAACAAATTGTCTGAGTATAGGATGAATACAGGTGACCTTTAGTACAAGCATTTCATTTTCCATAGCTCAGTCAGGTGCAGTATACAAAACAAGACTGAGCTCAGGAAATGTCTTGTAGCCTTTGGCTCTCCTTCAACACCTAAGATGTCTGGAGCTTTAGGTAATAGTAGACCTCAAGGCAGACGGCAAATACATTAGTTTATTTCAATCCAACTAAAATATTTATTTCCTCTATGAAATGTTAGAATGATATAATGAGAACAATAATAATGTGATAAGAATAAGAAAATCAGTTTCTTTCAAACTTTAGTGATAATATATATTGTATCAGTGCCTTACAAATTGTCATGCTTGTCACAATGTCTCTGCTGATCTAATAACCTATTGGTATTATCCCTGATCTCTAGACATGGCCTTATTGCCCTACTAAATTAATTACTTTAAATTGAAGCTGAACCCTTATCTGTTGCACCTTTTTAGCAGAAGGCAATCATCTTGCAGAAATGGGCCTAATTGAGGGTATTTTAGAGGCACAGTATGGCATTGTCACTTGCTAGTAGAGATATTCTGTAGAAGTAGGGAAAATGAAAGGACAGGTCAGAAATTATAGCTGTTTAGCTGCAGAAATTGGTTAATGTAGGTCATTGTTTCTAAGCCAAGTATCTTTTAGACAAAGACATTTTAACCCAGTACCTCCAAGGGTGCCATCAGTACAGTATTGGCATTACTGCCGTCAGGGATCCTGATCAAATCTTTTAAAAAAGGGGATCCTGACAAGTTGCTAGTTATGAACTGGTAACAGGTGGGGAGCTCAGACTCTTCTGCTGTATGGGGCCCTGAAATTACCGATGGCAACCCTGAGTACCTCATGGTTATGATTAGAGATGGGCGAATTTCTCAAAAATTCGATTCGGTCACTTCGCCGAATTTTCCGACAAAATTAGTTTCGTTCCGAATTACTTCGGCACGAATCGCGTTAAAAAGCAGCTATTTCCAGGCTGCCAGAGCCTGCAGGGTGCTGTAGAACGTGTGCCATGCTTAAATATGCAAGGGAGCTTGGTTTGGTCTTCATACAATGTTGTGTTTTAGTATGGACCGCACATGACTGCCGCCGCTTTTAGAATCGCTTCACTATAAAATTCCCTGGGCACTTAAGAGGGCAAAACTGCCCAAAAAAAACTGAAGCAGGAATGTAGCCTGATAAAGTCATGCCAGCAAAAACTGGAAAAAACAAGCTGAGAGCTAAGGTGGGCAACATTAGTGACAGAGTGTGGAGGTGACGGCGGCAGCCACAGCAGCATGAGGCCCAAGAGTGGCACAATGACATTCGGGAGGTGGCAAAACAGGAGGAAACCCACAGAATGGCACAATGACTGAGAGCGGAGGTTCGGCGGCTAGCAGCATGAGGTCAGGCCCAAGTGGCACAAGGGACACAGTGTGGATGCCCAGGGCAACAGAAACCCAGCAGCAGCAGCATGAGGTCATAGAGTGGCACAATGACAGAGAGTGGAGGTGGGTGGCAATACCAGTCCCTGGTAAAGATCGAGGTAGGAAGATAGAGAAACTGGCAGCAGATGGGTGGCATCAGGCGGGTGGCGGCATCAGAATTAGTGGCTGAAGGCAGGTAGTTTGGAACCCAAGACTGATGCCAAAGGCATTGGTGTGTGGAAATCCTGGCCGATCCACGCCTGATTCATCTTGACAAAGGTTAGTCATTCCAAATTTTTCCCGTGGACAAGCGGTTTCTCCTTGGGGTAACGATGGCCCCCGCCGCACTGAACACCCGCTCTGATCCACACTACTGGGCCGGGCAGGACGCTTCTCCACTGCAAAACTCGGCAAGTTGCGGCCACACATCCAGTTTGGGCTGCCAGTAGTCCAGCGGATCCTTTCAACTGAGGTGGCAGAGTGCTGTCCAAGTGGGCCACAAACCTGTTGGTTCAGGGACTGCTCCAGGTCCTGCTGCTACTGGCAACTGCCCCCCTTTCACTAGGCGGGTAAAGGAAGCTGTTTCATCAGTGACTCCAGCCCTTAGGTTACTACTGATGGAGCTGGTATGCCCCTTTACCCCCCACCTTCCGCCCGCAGCCGCGGCAGTAGTACGTGAGCGCTAGAAACCCCCCGGTCAGACTGTCAGAGGAGGGCGATGCCGCACATAGCAGCAGCCAACTGATTACGGAGGATTTCCCTATGTATTTGAGTTTGTCTTCCTCTCTCAATAGCTGGGAAAAAGGCTCCCATTTTGGACCGGTTGCGAGGGCCCAATGGGGTGGAGAGCCAGAAGTCATCCCTCTGCCGGATGTGACTATTCGGCGGGTCACTAGCCAGGCAAATAAGCATGCTGCGGGCCTCTGCACAAGTGACTCCGAGGGGCTCCCTGCCTCCCATTTCCACTATATTACTGCCACAGTGCTTGGGGGTCATCTGCCTTGTTTCCCTCATCTCCATCCACCTCTCCAGTGCTCCTGCCCCTTTCCTCTCTTGTCACCTGGGTAGAAAATCCACTCATTTCACCAGACAATGCTTCTGCCCCAATGTCCTCCTCCTCCTCCTCCATTCAGTCCCCACCGGACTCATGTGGCCACGAGATGTAGTCGCCACGTCTCCAGTCCCACTGCCCAGGACAGATTTTTTCAGCATCTGTTCCAGGACATGAAGCAGTGGAATGATGTTATTAAATCCCGCTAGTCCTGGCGACTGACAAATAACGTCGCCTCCTCTAATGGCCTCAACAAACGGCAGGTGTCACGCATGAGTGCACTGGCTGACATCAAAGTTACACGGGGGAGTACTTCTGTCTGCCTGGATCATCAAAAAATTGTTAATGGCCTTTCTCTGTTCATTACAGTCGGTCCAAACATGTGCAGGCTGGAATTCCAGCGGGTGGAAACATCGCATATCAAAGTGTGTTGGGGGAGGCCGTTCTGCCGCTGCAACTCGAGGAGGGTGTTCCTGGCGTTGTACGAATGGATAAAAGTGCATGCACAGTTTTCCTGGCATTTTCAGATTGTTCTGAAGATCGGTGGAAGACTTCAGGAACCTTTTCCACAACCAGATTGAACAGGGTGCGCCAGCAGGCGCATGGACCATCCCTCCTCGGTGCACCCGCGGACACCATGTTCCTCCCATTGTCCGTCACCATGGTTCCGTTTGCAGTGGGGGGGAAAAAAAGCCAACATCGATTTTTTTTTTTTTTTTTTTTTTTTTTTTTTTTTTTTTTTTTTTTTTTTTTTTTTTTTTTTTTTTTTTTTTTTTTTTTTTTTTTTTTTTTTTTTTTTTTTTTTTTTTTTTTTTTTTTTTTTTTTTTTTTTTTTTTTTTTTTTTTTTTTTTTTTTTTTTTTTTTTTTTTTTTTTTTTTTTTTTTTTTTTTTTTTTTTTTTTTTTTTTTTTTTTTTTTTTTTTTTTTTTTTTTTTTTTTTTTTTTTTTTTTTTTTTTTTTTTTTTTTTTTTTTTTTTTTTTTTTTTTTTTTTTTTTTTTTTTTTTTTTTTTTTTTTTTTTTTTTTTTTTTTTTTTTTTTTTTTTTTTTTTTTTTTTTTTTTTTTTTTTTTTTTTTTTTTTTTTTTTTTTTTTTTTTTTTTTTTTTTTTTTTTTTTTTTTTTTTTTTTTTTTTTTTTTTTTTTTTTTTTTTTTTTTTTTTTTTTTTTTTTTTTTTTTTTTTTTTTTTTTTTTTTTTTTTATTCTTTTCTTTTTTTATTTTTATTTTTTTTATCTTTTTTTTTTTTTTTTTTTTTTTTTTTTTTTTTTTTGTTTTTTTTTTTTTTTTTTATTTTTTTTTTTTTTTTTTTTTGTTTTTTTGGGGGGGGGGGGGGGGGGGGGGGGGGGGGGGGGGGGGGGGGGGGGGGGGGGGGGGGGGGGGGGGGGGGGGGGGGGGGGGGGGGGGGGGGGGGGGGGGGGGGGGGGGGGGGGGGGGGGGGGGGGGGGGGGGGGGGGGGGGGGGGGGGGGGGGGGGGGGGGGGGGGGGGGGGGGGGGGGGGGGGGGGGGGGGGGGGGGGGGGGGGGGGGGGGGGGGGGGGGGGGGGGGGGGGGGGGGGGGGGGGGGGGGGGGGGGGGGGGGGGGGGGGGGGGGGGGTTGCCATGTTGCAGTTCCTCCCCCGTGTGACTTCGTTCGCGAGGTAAGAGTGTAGAACTGTGCACCGCTTTGCCTACAATGTGGTATGATGGAGCAGTACTTGTGGAGGCTGAGATTGGGGGTGGTGGTGGAGGAGGGAGCGGCCATTGGCAGTGCAGCATTTGACAAAGTGAGGAGAAAGCGGGGTCTCTGTCCAAGTTGTTGGTGTCCTGGGTGGAAGAATTACCAGTGGGCCGGTAAAGGGCATTTTACTGCCCTGCCGAGTTAGCTCCAGACGTCCGCGCTGCTGTGCCTTTGAACAAACCGATAAGCCAAGGACTGGGCCCACCTTCTGTTCTACATATTTATGAATGTGTGGTACTGCCTTTTTGGAAAAGAAATTACGGCTTGGAACTCTCCATCTCGGCTCGGCACAAGCCATTAGTTCTCTGAACGTGCAGAGTCCACCATTTGGAAAGGGGAGGGGCTGCTGTACCAACAACTTGGACAGGAGCAATGGTCAGCTGGCTGCACCTTAGGATGGTTGGACGCATACTGTTTTCTCTTTGCAATCGCCTCGCTGAACGAACGCTGGCGCCATGAGTAGCGAGGAGCAGGAGCATCTGGACCGGGAGATGATGTCAAAGAGAAACAGCTCCCTTCTGCAGAGGTGGTAGAGTCCTGACTGGCTGCAATGGCATGCGTGCCACTGGGCGCTGCTGCTGCTGCTGTTGCTGCGGCGGCAGGATGGACCAAACCCCATCTGACCACGTTTCTCCCAGGCCACCGGATGGTGACGCTGCATGTGTTGACCAGGGCCGTGGGGCCAACGTTAGCTCCCTGGCCACGCTTCACTTTCTGCCCACAGATTTCTACTATACCCTTTTTCGGCTCCTCCGGTGTCTTAGCAAAGAACTGCCACACCGCCGAGTATCGGATTTTACCGCCAACGCTCCCCACTGAGTGACTACTGCCGCCGCTGCCTCGCTGAGCCCCTGTGCTGCTACTTTTCTTGGGACTGGCGAAGCGGGTTTTTACCCTTGGCCGCTTGGCTCCCGACCCCACACTGCGCTATCCTGCTGGGCTCACGGCCCACGACCCACTTGCTGGCTGCGCTGCTGCCTGACGCGCAAGCTGACGCCCTCTTCCTGACGATGATGAAAACCCTTGCCTCACCCCCGGCATCCCAAGTTGCGGTCGGCTACATCATCATCTATTTGTTGGTTTCATCGTCACTGCTGTCTCATCACCGGTCTTGGTATGCCGAGGCTGACCTCTCAAACATACCTCCCATGCCACTCTCCACACCTATACTTTGCCGCCTACTGCAAGAAGCAGGCGATATTGGCCCCATTCTTCGCTGCAAGTAGCTGTGACTGCCCTCCTCAAATTGTTATTCCTCGCTATATAGTGGCGCTGAGCCCAGACCACATAGTAGATCTTGGCTGAGGGAAAAAAGGATGGGACAGAGGCGGGCTGAGGACAGGTGAGGGCGCTGACCCGCTCCCGGGCCATGCCAACTAAGGGTTTGTGTTGAGGTTCCCGTCCGACTCTTGGTGGAGTTGTCAGATGTCATCTGGGAGGAAGAGGATCACATAGTCAGCCAATAAAGAACCTTGGGTTTCTGAACAACACACGGCCGTAGATGACAGCGGCAGTTGTGGCCTCACCCAGTGACCCTGCTGCGACGTCCCCTTGCTGTGCTTTCGACCTGGGCCTGTTCCAAAGGAAATGTTTGTGCACCTGCCACTCACAGGTGCAGAGCCTGCCACCTCTCTGTCTGACATACTGTTTGTTCTAAAATGTACAGACACTGTTTGATGATGATATCTGTATATGATAAATATACACCCTGTTTTTGACTCCAAATAAACCCAGTAACAAGCTTGGGTAACCCTTGGATATAAATTGCGCTCCACCCATGGCCAGGAAAAATTCACTTGTATGTTTTCGTTAAAAACACTGTGTGTTTTTCTAAATGTAAAAGCACAAACAGGCTTAATTTAACCTTCGGACATGAATTAGGCTACAGAAAAGTGTATATATTTTGGCGTTGAAAAATACGGTTTATTTTTGTCAGCACACCCGCAAAACAACGCTTAATTAACCCCTGGTTTTAAATTGCGCCAAAAATTTAGCCGCACAAATAGTAGCTTTGTAGCGTGTACAATTGCGTGTTTTCTACGCCACAAAAACAAGAGATACAGTTGTAATTAACCTTTGCTTTTGAATTAGGCTACAGGAAAAATTTATATACTTTGGCGTTGAAAAGACGATTTTTTTGGGGTCAGCACACCAGCAAAACAACGCTTAATTAACCCCTGGATGTAAATTGCGCCAAAGAATTGAGCCCCACAAAATAGTAGCTTTGTAGCGTGTTATCAATTGCGTGTTTTCTACGCCACACAACAAGAGATACAGTTGTAATTACCTTTGCTTGTGAATTAGGCACAGGAAAAATTTATATATTTTGGCGTTGAAAAAGATGGTTTCTTGGGTCAGCCACCAGCAAAACAACGTTAATTAAACCCCTGGATGTAAATTGGGGCAATAGAATTGAGCAGCCAAAAATGAAGTGGTATTTGTATTGTAAAAACGCTGTTTTTTTAAAAGAATACAACAGGAATGGCTTAGATCCCACTTGGATATTGAATGTATATGCGCTGCAGTGGACGCACACTGGGATTTCAGATCCAATTTCCCCAAAAAATTAGAAAAAGAACATTAAAGAGAACAATCTTGAGACAAGCTGAGACACCCCACGAAATCTCTATATAAAAATCAATTCTTCAGTAAGAGCTATCAGCGTGGCAGCACCTTCCCCCGTCAGTACAGTGAGAGGAGTGTGAGCTCCCAGCGTCGCGCCCGGACTTTAAGTCGGTGACGTCACAGAATCCCCCGGTCTCTGATTGCTTCATCTTGCACATGTCATGCAGGTATGCCCTTCTTCCCCCAGGTGCTTTGCCCCATGTAGCGCCATGTGCTCGCAGCCATTTTATCAATCAAAAGCACACTTCGTTCACCGAAGTGCCCCAAAGTTCGACTTCGTTCCGAACCGAAGTTTTCCTGAAATTCTAAACGAATTCCACTTCGTTAGAATCGATTCGCCCATCTCTAGTTATGATTGTTCATCAGCCATTGCACTACTTTCATTAGTAATTGACTTTGCTGCCTAAATTTATGTTTCGGATGCCCTCCATAACTGAGTTGACATAAAACAGTGCCTACATAAATACAGACTCCAACAGGGCCGACTTATTAGACTTGACTTTTCACAGTTTCTTATAACTGACTTGACCTAAAGCTTTGCCCATATTATCAGTCTAATATCCAACATAAGTTACAGTCAAACAGATATTGATGCAGAATCTTCAGTGATATATTTCAGTTGTAATCCATGTGAAATCCATTTTCCATTTATTTCAATGGGAAATTTCTGTGTCATTGCAGACAATACAGAATTTGTTGACCTGGATTTAAGATTCATGTCACAGAAAAAAAGAATGTGTACTGTACAGTATATCACTCCTTAACCCCTTCCCAATTAAGCCAGTCTTGACCTCTCTAACAGATCCCTAATTTTCAAATCTGACGTGTCACTTTATATAGGAATAATATCATTATGGTACACTACTCACAAAAAGTTAGGGTGAAATTTATAGAAAATATAAAAATTTCACACTACAAGTCGTAGCATGCAATGTAGATTTTCTCATCTCAAATAATTTAATGGAACAAAAGCCAAAACAGTGGAGGGTATACGCCATCAAAAAATTTCAATGTCCCAATAACGTGTCATGTGGCCTTGAGCATCATCTCATACTGTTCACAAGTGGAGTTATTGACTGCTGAGGCGTGGCATCCCACTCTTCTTGAAGGGCGCCCCTCAGGTCATTGAGGTTCAGGGCTACAGAGTTATGAGCTTCTACCTGGCGAATCAGCTGATTCCACAGGTTTTCTAGGGGGTTCTGGTCTGGAGAAAGTGCAGGCCTCTCAATTTGAAGTACCCCAGTCTCCAACAGACGTTCCCTAATGATGCAACCTCGAAGAGCTGGAGCATTGTTGTCCATAAAGATTAAATTAGCCCTGTGGTGTTCATGCAGAAGCACAATGACTGGATTAATGATGTTATTCAAGTATTAGAGGCTTATCACTGTACCATTCACAAAGTGTAGTATATCACCACCAACACCATAGGCTCGACTGTGGCTGATGCATAGTGCTCCTCTTGACATCTCCAGTATCGTTGGCAGCCATTACTTCTGCTCAGAGTGAATCAACTTTCATCACTGAACAGCACTGAGGACCACTGGTCCCTCATCCAGCACAGATGCTCTCTGGCCCATCCAAGACAATGATGCCTGTGCCTGGTGGTGTGGTCAGGCCATCTAGCACGCAGAACACACTGATATAAACAATTACAGATGGTCTCATGTAACACTTGATTGCCTCTCACCTCCCTTAATCATGCCTGTAGTTGTGTGGCATGATTATCTGGTTCCGCAGGTCATTGTTTACATATGAAGCGCTCATCAGTGTGTGATGGAGCCAAAGGATGAGCACTTCTTTGCCTTTCTGTGACTTTTCCAGTCTATCTGTATCTCTGTTACAACCTGCTGATGACACTCAATCAATTGTAAGGTGTTGTCTTGGTCTCATGAAATATGAACAGTATGATGAGGAGGACTGTTTAAATTCCAATTCAAATTGATCACTTTAATGTATTGGGCGCTTCAGGGATCAAACATACTGTATGTTGTGAATTTTGTCATTAAGTTGTACATGTGCATTCTAAAGGGAAGTGATGATCTCATTTAGTTCATTTAAAAAAAAAAAATTAAGAAATTTTATGTTCATCTTGTATTTTGAACCAAAAGCCAAATATCTGACTTTTTGTGGGTAGTGTATATACAGTGAGGAAGAACTGGGGAAATGGTCATTTGTAGGCTGCTAGTTTTGTGCTTATCTACTGCTGTACTGCATATGAAAGC